>CAJVPQ010000519.1:0-26587 GCA_910591825.1 Funneliformis caledonium
TAATAAATAAATTAATAAATTTTTTTAATAAACTTTAAAATTTTAAGTTTTACATTGAGTCAAAAAGCGTTCAGAGACTTTTGGCGGGGGTCTGTAGTATTGATTAGGTGATAATTGGTAAATGATATCTTCAGAAAAGATTAGTAGTAGTATATTTAAGGAATTAAGTTAGTTTCTTAGAATAGATGTCATGTTTTTTGAAATTATATTTTCTAGATTCGATAATAATTAGTCTAAGAGTTTAGAATATTTTGAGTTTATCATTTGGCTTATTTGTCTGATTCGAGTTTGTGTATTATGTTAGATTTCTTCTATCTTATTTAGAAACATGAATGTAAAGCATTTACAGAAAGTTGAATAGTCTTCTTTTAACTCTTGTTTACTTTGTACTAGTATATTTCTTAGTAATTGCTAATAGAAATAAAGCTCTTTATTAGTTTTTTTTAGAAATTAGTAACGAGTTATGATTGGTTTTTTTCTTTGAATAACGTAATTTTTAAGTTTATCTTTATATGTATTTCTTCTTGTGTTTAATGCTATTCTACTCTTTTGGATTTGATATTCTTTAAAGTATTTAGGGTAGGTAATTCTATTAAATATGTCTTCTATTATTCTGTTCATATATTTTTCTATCAGATCTTTAAAGTATAGGTCATCATTTCATCTATTAATAGATGTATTAGTAGTACTGCTTTAGGTTTGCTGTTAGGAGGGTCTGTGTTTAGATATTTGACTTAGATCACGAAGTTACATATTATTTTACCTAATATTAGAAATATAACTTCCATTGCTTCTAGTTTTCTAACAACTATGTGTTCTCTGAATTTATCATTATCTGTGATGTTAAGTACGTAAGAAGATTCTGCTTTAGTTATATATTTTATTATATATCTGACGAATCCTTTTGAGATTACATATTGAATGTTCATATGTGCATTTCAAATTATTAAGATTTCAGGATAATATGGTATTATTTATTAGTCTAAAGGTTTTGTACATTTGTAGATATATTAATATTGTGTTAGAGAATCATCTTAAAAATCCCTTTTTGCATTATTCATCAGAAAGAGCAAGTTCATCATATTTGAGAGAGTTACATTGATAAGTTTAGTAAGTTAGGACTTTTTTGTATAGTTTTAGTTCTTGTGTTAGAATTGATAAATCAGAGCATAAAATGTTATTTTAAATCATATGCTCAATTGATTTTATGGTCTAATAGCATCTATGTGTATGGGTGGCTTCCCTATTTTAAAATTTTATTTGATCGAAGAAGTCTGTTATTGTGTCCCATCCATTTATTTCTTCATTTTTCTATATCATTTTTTTAGTGATCTAAATCAGTAGATGAAATAGAGAATGCAGTATAATGGTCTATTAGTTAGGATGGTATCACTATTGTCAGTTTGTCTTAATATATTATGAAGTTCAGACCATCTATTTTCTTCCATTGATTATGTGATAAATATTATTAGGAATCTGAATCTTTGTAGCATTGAGTTAAGATGTAATTTCTTTTCGTGAAAGTAAGAATCACCTGTTCTAATAAATACAGAAATTAGGTAGTCAAGTTTTTATTTATATGCATTATGTTTGAGTAGTTGCTTTGTTGAATTAATTAGATTGATGTAAAAACTCAATGTGATTTATCAATATTTCTTTATCATAATATATGTTGAGTATTCTGATAATAGCGTAGTTTCTTTAGTTATAAATACATGTAAAATAGCCAGTAGTAGTCTATTTTAAATTTGTAGTCATTAAGTAATATCATATGCTTAGCATATTTTTCTAGGATTTATAGTCTTTCTTCATTTGATTAGGCTTGTTCTTTTATGTCATAGAAGTAACCATTACTGTTAGGAAATAAATGTAGGAATAGGAGAGGTTTAAGGTTTGGATTATAAATTAAAATAAGTAAGAAATTGTTATTGTTATCACAAATAAATCTGACTATTAGATGTGAATAGTAAAAGTCTTTATCATATATCTCACTAAATAGGTTTATAGTTAGTATAACTATATTATATTAGTTTATAAGTGATGCAGAGTCATTATTTGGAATGTGTATAGCAGTTAGAAATGATCCTATTACTCTTATGCTGAGTTTTTGATATAGGATAGTTATGTAATTATATAGGTAAAGAGCAGCTTATAGGAGAATATTATCAAATATTTCTTTATTTGAAAGATGATTAGGATTGGGTAGGTGTAGGTAGGCTTTATTATGCTAAAGTATAAGGCTAGTGTTCTGAAGTTAATTGAGTAGCCTATAGTTCTTATAAAACTTTAGTATTCTGAATAACTGTCAGAGTTTGAGTTTCGTTTAAGGGAGGATGTAGATAGACAGGTGATAGAAATTTCTATGGTGTATAGATACGGCTTTGATTTTATCTGAAATTTTAACTAGTGATAAGAATCGATATCTTTTTTGAGAGATTTACACATGAGTTACATGAGAGAATTTTAATGGTTTCATATCTTTATGTGTTATATGTAATTAATACATCATTTTAGTTAATTTATTCGATTGGATAAGTTTCTGAGGGGTTATATATGATTAAAGTAGCTCTATTTATATATAGTAATCTTTCGTAATATACATAAGGAGTGTCAGAATATTCTTTTAATATAGTTGATTAGAATTTGTTATAGATCTGTTGAAAAAGTTCACTTAGTTTATATGGATGGTTGTCTGATGATATGAATAGGATTTGATTTATAAAAAGATTTAAGTTTGGGATGTTTGTGTTAATGATTGGAATATCAGTATTTTGGAATAATTAGGCATTTGTTAAGTAAGTAAATGAATCATCGAAGGATAGATTAATCATATTTTCAGATAGTATATCTATAGAATATATATTGTATATGTGATGAAACATAGTTGATTAAATTAATTATGAGTATCTTTTTTTTGTAAATTTGAAAAGGAAGTAAGAGTTAAAATAGAAGCAAAAGGTTATTTATATGTTTATTCAGTTATTGTTATTTGTTTTATTAAGGGTGATAATTATGTTAATTCTTTTAATTATTCTTATTTAAAAGCAATCGTACTAATTGAAGATATAGTAATTATATTAATTTTTTTAATTCCTATTATTTTAAAACAAGATGATTGTATTGATTCTTTTAAGATATTTGAAATTTTTTTTTAGGTTAAGTCATCTGATTCTGGTTTAACAGATCGGTTTATCTTTTTTTAAAGTATAAAGCAGGTTTTAAAGAAAATTAGGTTAGTATATATTTTTTTTTTACTATTAAGAAAAGAAGAAAGAAACAATTAGTCCAGTTTATTTGCGATTGAAATTATTTAATTTATTGTTATTTTATTAGTTTAATTTACTGATTTAGTTTATACTATTTAATCAATAATTTTATTTTATTTTTTTTTTAATTAGAAGTGTTTTTTTTTTATTTGACAAAAAAAAATAATTTAATGAATAATTTAGTAAAAAAAAAAAAATAAAATAAAAATAGTAAACAAAAAAAAAAAAGAAAATGAGAGATTAAGAAGAATAGTTTTTTATGTATTTGTATATAGAAAATAGTAAAAAATAGTAATAAAGAAAAAAAATAAAAAATAAAAAAGGAAGATTTGTAAATTTTTTTTTATTTAAGCTGCAGATTTTTATTCAAACTTAGTGATTAATGTTTGATATAATACTTGTCACATTTGAACTTGATGATTGAGTATTTGATGCGATATTTGTCATTACTTGTACGAAAATTCTTTCTAAAGATTGTCTAGCTGGCCAGGAATATAGGGATGAGGTGGATTCTCCAGTTAGTAATTATATATAGATATTGAAAGGAAATTAATATCTTGTATTTCAACTATGTATTCAAGTATTTTATCAATATAGATCATCTTATCAGTTATCATTAAATTTGAGTTTTTTTTAATTCTAGTTACCTTTTTCTCAATTTGTCTATCAGATTTTAAGTATTTGCATTTAATGTAGAATGTTTTTCTTGTAAGTCCACTTTGTAAACTTCTAGCAAATTCAGTTACGTTTAGCTTAATGATTTTAAATAGGTTATTACTTTGAACTGATTCCATTTCTGCAATGAAACCTGTAAGAAAAACAGAAATAGAACTGACTAACAAATTGTCTCAACTGATATCTATAAGATCAGCTGCATTTACTATCATCTAGATATTTTTTTAATAGTGAAGAAGAAAATATTTGTTATGAATATTTTTTTAATTAAATTAGTTAACTGAATTTATTTACTTCTATAGCATCATGAGGGTATTTTGAAAGTGCAAATTTTTCAGTGAATCTTAAGATATTTCCATTAATAAAAAGAGGGATCCATTTTGATACTTAGGAATTTTTAGGAAAAAAAGTAATTATTCTTAGTTTTAAGTTTACATTTGTTTCTTTTCTTAATATAATGATTGCTTTTCTCACAATGTATTCTGTAATGTCTCTTTCAATTACTGAATGAATTATACAAATAAATGTGAATTTTGCTAACATGATTTATAATTTTTTTTTAAAAAGAATTTAATGGTTGTTTGGTAATAGTAAGAAGAAGATGAAAGCTTTTTATTTATCATTTTTTTTTAGGAATTAGTAAAGAAAGGTAGCATAAGAGAAACAGGATTTTTTTTCTTCTTGAGAAAAAAGAAATTTTCTTTGGAAATTTCATGAGAGATTTATCCTTTTTTTTCATTTTTTATTTATTACTTATTTCTGGAAGAAAAAAAATATAGAAATGATAGAGTGTTTTTTCGATAAATTTCGATATAAATTCAGAGAGAAATTTAAATAGATCAGTGAGATTTTATTCTATTATCCATAAATGCATTTGCTTTAAATAGTCAAAATAGTCATGGCATATTTTCTTTTTTCTTAATTAATTAACTAAAAAAAAGTTTAATGAGAAAATTTTAAAAATGCCACTTGTGTAAAGTTTTTTTGCATGATGTATGGCATAATTAGATCCTTTTTTTCTAATATATTGAACCGCTATTCGTAAAAACTGATTGTCAAAGCATGAAACATGAAACCTTATGCATGAAATTATATATAAATTTATATAAGATTATGCATACAGAATGGAAAAAGCTATAAAAATGGTAGAAAAGATTAAACCATATTTTATTATCAAACTAACTGAAAACTGAATTTTTTGGTTAGTATAAATCATCAAAAAATTGTCTGATCCTTTACAAATAGAGGTTAGGCAAGTAACACAAGCTTTTCAGCATTTTCAATTCTTTACAAATAGAGATTAAGCAAGTAGCATAGGCTTTTCAGCGTTCTTTTCTGTATGCTAATAAATATATATATATTGTGCGTCAGAGAGTCAACTGACAGTTGACATGCGTCAGATGATTAATGCTGGTCAAACCTTCTTAAGGCATTATACGATCAGCCTAAAATAGGCCCATAATTTAGGCCAGTCGGAAATTATAGTTAACGCATAACATAAGTATATAAAAAATTATTTATTACAGTATTTGGTTTGGTTTAGTAATTCAAATAGTGTTACTTTAAAATTTTAAAATAAAAAGGAAGTTTTTTTATTAAATTAACCTGGATTTCGATATTTAAAAATGAAATTACAGCCGGGTGTGATACCGGTGACAAATTTACACGTGACTATCACCGAACATATGTAAGGTCATGTGATTTGCAATTGTCACATGTAGAAATGACATAAAATTCACGTGAAAATCATATTCCAATGATGATTTCAATCATTTAAATTAAAAAACTTTTTATAAAAGAAATATTAAATCAAAAAAAAATATGTTCTTAAAGAAAGATGTAGTGGTGATCGTTAGTTTCAAAATTAAATCGCAAGTTTCAAAGCTAAAAAGCGTTTAATGTAATGAAAATTATTCTTTTTGGTCATTTTACCAGAGAATTGAAATTTAGTAAATTGCAGAATCTAAGCCGTTTAACCTTTATTGCGCCACATTACTTTAGTTAATTGTTAAAAATGGATAGCCAAATATATTCTTTCATTTGGATTGTAGGAATTTCTTATTGTAAGATTGTTACACTACATATTTATTTATTGATTACGCATCATTACACATGAATAATGAATGCAATTGTAATAAATTTTACTCACGGTCAATAGATAATTAATTTTTTCTCTCTTTACCACTTTGACAAAACAAAATGGCGCTCAAAAGAATCAATAAGGAATTGGCCGACTTGAGGCGGGATCCACCACCATTATGTAGCGCTGGTCCCATTGGGGATGATCTTTTTCATTGGCAAGCGACAATAATGGGACCTTCAGAATCTCCATATGTCGGAGGGGTATTTTTCCTTTCTATCGTCTTTCCCACAGATTATCCGTTCAAACCACCAAAGGTAACTTTTACAACAAGAGTGTATCATCCGAATATCAACAGCAACGGAAGTATATGTTTGGATGATCTAAAGGACCAATGGTCCCCGGCTCTTACCATCTCGAAAGTTCTTATTGCCATTCGCTCAAGATTAATTGATCCTAATCCCGATGATCCACTTGAACCCGAAATTGCGCACTTATACAAGTCAGACCGTAATCGTTATGAAGATACGGCACGGGAATGGACGCGCAAGTTTGCGAGTGGGTTTTATCTAATTTATTTACGTATTTCCTGTTCATATTTTTCTTTTTTATATCATGTGATTTAACATGTCTCTTTTCTTGTAATTATTAGTGTCATGATGGATTGAGGGTCGGATAAACTTATTCAAGTTATATATTTCAACGTATATATTTCATGTTTGTCTATCTATCATTTATCATTTTTCTTATCTTGTAAAAGCTTGTTCAATGGTTTTTTATTTTATATATATATATTTTTAAAAAAATTACGTATTCAAGAACAATTTAAGTTTCCTTCATGGAGATCTTTTGTTTCAATACAATATTTTAACAAATCTTATTATGTATTGCGATGATGTATTTTTAATAAAAAAAGAATTATTTCTCTTTAACATATTGTAATTAATAATTTTATATTTTTAAATCTTAAACTTTTATTGAAGTAATTTATTAACTTTTTTGACAGTAGCAGATACTTTTATTACAATATTGGTCGAAGGCCAACCAAAGTAACTTTTATTGTATCAAAACCATCGGTCCATAAATAATCATATTAACCTGAATGGTACAGTTATAATTTAAATAAATAATTTGAATTTGAATTTATCGTGGGGAGAAAAATCATATTTGCTTGCGCGATTTTTTTTTTTTTTTTTTTTAAACTTGATTTTTTAAAATAATAATAACGTAAACGCCGAAAATGAAAAAGTAAAATAATCATACATTAACTGTTTTCAAAAAGATTTGTAAAAAATTTTTTTTTATTTAGGAATAAAGATCCAAGAATTTTGTTGGTAGGAAAGTCACGTGAGTATGTGATGTTGAAATTTTTCGTGTCGTTGATTTCACACCTTAGTTTGGTATATCATAGTTTTTAATTCTTATCAGTCTAAATGAATCTAAGTTTGTACAAATACCTTAATTTTTTTAAACACATTTTTATAAATATGAAATCTTTTTTACAAAAATCAAGAAATACTTAAAAGAAGATGATTTTACATGTCTTGAGATTATTCTACATAATGATTTCAAGGAGAAATTCTGTGATTTTTTGGTTATTATATATCATCAATGTATAAGCAAATAAAATTTGCTTTTTTTGAAAAAAATGGTGTCAAAATTCTTATATATAACTCTATTGAAGAATTCTGTTCTTCTCTTCAAAAAATAATATTCTTCATTATCAATATTATGAAAGATAAACTAGCCTTGCTTGATTCTCTCATTGAAAGTTAATAAAATTCATAATATTCAATACTATATATTCTTGAGCTTTTTTTTCTTTTATTATTAAAAAAAAGCTAGCAAATGAACATTAAATATTAGTTATCATTAAATATTATATATTTTGTAAACCAATCTATTTTTAATAATTTTTTTTTTGGGTTAAAAATAAGAAATTTTTTAAGGATATTTGTTTTTACATTATTTTTTAATAATTTAGTTTAGATTTAAATTAGCAATAGAAAATTGTATGTGATTTGTATACTTGAAAATATAAAAGTGATTTTAAGTTTCAGATAATTATAATCTAAAACAAATTATAAATTATTTTACTTATGAAAAAATATATAATAATAATAGGCATTTTTAAAGTCTTATATTTTTCTAATGAATATTAATGTGATAAAATATTAATTAAAGATTTTTTATAGAACAAAAATCTCAGAGAGACCATCATAAAAAAATTTTGTGAAATGAGATGTTATAAAAAATTTCTGTTGAAATTGAATCAATTTTGATTGTTATATGATTCAATTATCAATAATTTCTTATAAGGAATTATTAATAGTTATTATTTTATTTGAATAAATAAAAATTACTAAATTAAGAAATTGGATTTTTATGATTATATATAACATTTTAATTCATAATAAAAAGAAGAACAAAAGTGAAGTTAATGTGTTGTGAAAATATATTTGACCTATCATTTGATTTTATCTGTAGTAAATTCATCTCCTAAGATCAAATACAGCATTTTTCTTTTTGCAATGATTCAATATAATTGTGGAAATAACTAAATGATTAATGTAAAGAATTAGCATAATTGATTGCTTTAATTTGCAAATTAAATGTGTAATAGAATCATCTAATTTTAATTTATAGACAAGTATTAAATATGATAAAATAATAGTTAAAAATAGTTCACTCATAAATATCACACGTAAGTCTGTATAACTTCAAATCATGCATTTCAGTTAAATTTAACCTGAGTTCTAGCCTGACTAAACTTTTAACCTTAACTAATTTTTTAGTTGATGAGTAAACTATTACTCAGATCAGCAGACTGGATTAATTTCTGATTAATTTGTATGACTGACTCAGCAATGCTATGATAATTTTTGATATTGCTAAAAAGTTTTAATTGCTGATCTGCTGATCAATCAGAGCACCTGATCACGATTTAATAGTAAATCTCATAGTTATTAAATCATATTAAAAATTAAAATTTTTTAAATCTCATTTTCTTTACCTATTAAGCTCTAATGTTTTCACAAAAATCTAAAATACAACTTATTTCTACTGGTAATCTTATTCTAATGCTTCATTATAGCTTATATGCTATAAATTGGTAGACATTTTTTAACCAAAAAATATCTGGTGAAGAAAAACAGATAAGCGTACCCATAAGATTAAATATGAAAGTTCATTTAGAACTTAATAAGAGAGAGTTTATTATTCGTATTATTAGTATAAATAATAATATTAGATCAAGTTATGTGTGTGAATCAGATATTATAATAAAAATTTATTTAACTGTGTTTGAAGTCATTAATGAAGCTCACAAAAAATTTTTCAATACTGAAATACAGTATTCAGAACCTTCAGTTATGGGATTTGATAATGAATATATAACTAAGCAATTAATATCAGATGTAGTATTTTATCCTTTCAAAATATTAATTGACAAATTTTTAGTTTTAATTATAAAGTTAGGTATTTCAGATGATGACTCTAATAATTTTATTAGATATCAATCAAATTTTACATATAAATATTATAATAAACAAAGCCTTTTTGTTCAAAAAATTAATAATAGAAATTATTATATTGAAATATTTCAAAATAAAAGGTTGGTTGCAAATTATAATGATATTTCACCAAACGAAATTTGGAAGAAAGTAGAAATATTGAAAAATTATAGTGGAAAAATTTTATTTGGGATTAATTATTAAGATACAATTGATATATTAGAAAATTATGCAGAATGACCAATTTGTAATATAATAGAGTGGCGTAATATTCAGATAATGATACAAGCATTTGAGTAAAATTTAAAACAGAGAATTGCTATCACTGAAATTAACTGGTATCAATTTTTTGATAAATAGAAAAATAACAAACAAGCATTATAGAGTTTACTACTTATCTTAAGCAAATATATCTACTAAATTATAAATTTTCTGATCGTGAATTGAGTTCTTATTGATGAAACTAGCAAAAACTGATGAACTTGTCAAATATGACATATCTGTCAAATAAGATATATTTATAATTTATATCATTTATATTATTATTATTATTATTATTATTATATCTAACATATATATTATTTATTTCATATTTAATATAATTAGCATATCTGTTAGCTCTGTTATTATTGTCAATAGTATCATAAATATCATATATTTTCTTTAATTATAATTTTCTTATATATAGGATATGAAAATGCTTTGAAAAAAGGATAGATTCCAACATTATATTCAATATACATTTAATAACAATAATAAACAATCTTAACATTTTGCAAACATGAAACTTATAATTTTATTCTTATTAACTAAATAGACTCTCTAATAAATAATATGTCAAGTTGATTGGATTTAAGTCATAGCTATTGTTTTTCTGACTTTAAATCATAGTTAACTTATTTGATGAAAAGAGTAAATGTTAACACTGTGATGTTTAAGGTAACTTAAAAACTCATCTTTCAAGTCAGATTCTTTCTTAGCCTTTCTATAGCTCTGTCCTTAATCCTATTGAAATATTTTAAAGAAAAATATTGAGAAAGAGGTTAAGAGAATGGTGACACAAAGGAAAAAAATCTCAAAAGAAATTTTTTAAATTTAATTAGAAAGGAATAGGATGATATTGAAAATATCACAATAGTTAACTATATTAATAGTATATTAAGTTGCATTAAAGCATATATTAATACAGAAGGAGGCTATACCAAATATTAATTAATTAATAAAATATATGTAATTTTGGTCAGTCTTTCAAAAAATAATTTTTTTTTTTAATTTTTTATTATAAAATTGTGCATAAATTATTAAAAAACTGAGTGCCATTACTTTCACTAGAATCTGTATATTTAATTTAAATTATTATTACTTAATTTAAAATAATTACTAAATTAATAATATATTATAGATATTGATAAATAATTCTAATGAAATTATAAATAAAGTAGTTAAATAGTATATAAAAAGTTCAAAATTTTTTGCAAATATTAATAACTTAATCAAAGTCTTAAAGCTAATTAAAACCAATTATCTTACTTGAAAGTATAAATATAAATCTTGCTGACTGTTTTATTTAATTGATTTTACTTGCAAATGCTATTAAAAAATTATTATCGCACAAAATAGCTGGATTTCATCAATTTTATATTAATACATTTAATAAATATTATAATAAGTTTGATCCAAATATGTATATATTAGCATACTTTTTATATCCTAATTATTATGATTAGTAAATTTTTATTTTATTTTATTTAATTATTAAAATTATTAATTAATTAATTACAAATTTCTTATTAATAGAATATAGGTTAAAAAGGGAGTATTAAAAAATTATAACTACTATAACAGGTCAAATTTAACAGAATAATAGTAGTAATAAGAAGTCATGTATTTATTTTTTAGTATAAATTCGTAATTATGAATTGAAATATAGTCTAGATCAAGATTTTAATAATAATCTTGAAACATTAAGAATTAGTGATATTCAATTAAGAACAAATATGATTAATTTCAAAAATTAGCTATAATGATATTTTTTATTACTTCACATAGTATAGGATGCGAGAGAATTTTTTCACACTTGATTAGTTATATAGAAAAAGGAAGTAATATTTAGAACTTTCAAAAATTAATTTATGGTAAAAATGTGTTCATTTTATATATTTAATATTAAAAAAGAGCTTGTTTATATTAGTTAATAATATACAAATAAAGAAATATATGAAATATTTAATAATTAAATATTCTTACAATTAAAGAAAATGATAATGAAAATAATAGAACAAATCAAAATATGTATCTATTTCAGAAATTTAAAATCATAAAATTCAGGTTTTAATTATTAAAAATTTTTTTAATTTGAAAAATGTGGTAAAAGGTTTGAATAAACATAATAAAATTTTGATGATAGTAATACTAATAGTGAAAATTTAAATAACATTAGTAATGATAATAAAAGTAAAATAAAAATTGATTATGATATTAAAAAACTAGCTTAATAATATTTACTAGATAATGATTTAGATAAATATACTTTGTAAAAGTAATAATTTCTTATTTTTTGTATTACTTTAGTCTTATGCAGACATATTTTTATAATAATAAAATTAAGTGAAAAAGTTTTTTTGATTGACTAAAATTTGTATATTATTGCATTAAAATATTAAAATTCTTTAAAAAATTGATATTTTATAAGCATGCACAATTTTATTGATTAATTTAATAATTTGTTAATTATTTGTTAAAAGTAAAGCAACTGTAATTTTAAATAAGAATTACAAAAATTATAAGAAAAACTATAAATTATTCAACAAATTTCTATATAAATTAATTTGTGTTAAACTACTGATTAACCTTAGATTAATTAATATTGAATTAATATTAAACTGATGGTGATTATTCATTAATTATTTAAATTTAAAATTGTGAAAATTGAAATTTCACATAAGATTTAAAAATAGAAAATTTATACTAGTGTTTCAAGTTAAACTATTTTTCAACATCTAAAACGTTTTGCCTAAGAATTTTTCTATGATCTGAAATTATTCAAAACCTCTAAAATCTTAAATTTAGAAAGATTTTGCAAATCAATTTTGCATAACTAGTTTCATATGAAATACTGATTTATATATAATTTAAAATTGTGAAAATTATGTAAAATTATATCATTTCGTTAAATTAAAAGAATTATTAATTTTGCATAAAATTAGGTAATTATTTGTAAAAATTATAAATTTCATTTATGCTGTCATATTATAATACAGTTTATATAAGAAATAATTTATCATAATTTTGTTTCTTTACTTATTAAACTTTTATCTTCAAATTTTATTAAAATGCTAAATACTATTGAATTATCAGAAGCTGAAATGTAATATTTAATTAATTAGTTGAGAGTCAGAAATGTAGATATTGAAGAAGATTTAGCAGATCAAAAGTATCTTTTTGAAATAAAATTGCAATGCAGCTTAAAGATATGAGAATAATTTTTACTAATACTTAGTATAGAGATAAGTTTAAGAGAATGATGAAAAATTGCAAAGTAAATAAAATATTAGTAAAAGAAAAAATAATGAGTTAATATTAATTGTATTTGCAAAAATATATTTTTGATACTTTAATTATTCAAAAAATATGTTAAAAAAAAGTAAGGAGAAAGTTAAACTCATATAAGAAAATTTTCAATGAAGAATTTGAGATACATTTTGGAATAAATCAGGTTAATATAGTAAAACTTTTTCAATTGAAATTAAAGTTATTAAAATTTAATACTATTTATATTATTTAGTATCTTGTATAGAAAAATAAAGATAAATAAGTTTAGCTTAAAGTTAAGGTAAAAAATTTATTTATATATATATTTATTTAGATATACTATTTTAACCTAAATTTAATTATCTATATTTTATTTTTAAAAATTCTTAATCTCTATTCTATCTCCTTTCTGTTACTCTTAATCATCTACTAACTCAACCTAAAATGAATCTTTTGAATCTTCTGAATCACATTCTGCCACACAACTATATAATAAACCTCTCTTTATTATTTCTTTTCTTTTTCTTTTCTCATATATAATTTATTTATACTATTATCTCTCCTTTTAACTTTCCTTTTCCTTTACCTATTTTATTATTTTCGCTCATTTCTTTTTACCTTAATTCAGTTTTTTTTATAAAATTTTTCTGAATTTGCTAATCTGATCAAGAATAAATAATATATAATACTATTAATTTATTTATATTTATCCTAACCTATAAAATAAATGTATTACAGATAGATTTGTAAAATTTTACATTTGAATTGCCATTCAGATCAGATGAAAAAATTAGGATGAATCTGGATGACTCTTTAAAAATAGGATTAGATTACTATTTAATATATTATTATATTTTATCATTTTAGATATAAAATTATATTTCAGATAGGGTTTCAATTTTGAAAAAGTTTAGACTTTTAAAAAATATCTAAAATATTTAAGATTTTACAAAACAATTTGCCTGATATTACTAGTAAAAATGTATTAAGTAGGTATAACACTTATTAAAGCTATTAAATATATAAAATTTTATACATTTATAAAATTTGAATTTTAATGATTATAACATTTTAAATCAAAAATATAATATCAGTTAATTTATTTTTTTATGAAAGAAGATTTAGCATAAGTATATTCAAATGTAATATTTAATAATCTTATAAAAAATTACTTTTAAAATTAAGTTTAGAATATCATAAAATATTAATATACAATTTAAGGTTATAAAAATATATTTTAAATATTACAAATCTATATATTCTTAATATTTTTTAAATAATAAATAATATAATATAAATTATTTATATTAGAAATGACTAAAATTAAGTTTGAAAATCTTATAATAAATATATTTTTTTTGATAATTGAAAACTATAAAATATAGTAATAATATAATAAAATATTAAATAATAAGAATTAAATTTGAGCTAATTTAAAATCTAAAATTAATTTTGATAATATATAGCAATAACTTTATTCAAAGCTATAATTGAATAATTTTTAAATATATTATTCAGATTTTGTTTCAAAATCATTTTTTGCTTTACTAAAATCATTATTAATCTTTCTTTAATTATTTATACTAGATTTTTTAAAAAATTTATTAAAAATTACAAAAAATAATATTTATTTAACAAATTTTATTTTAAGTAAAATTTACTTTAAAAACAAACTAAAAAAATAAATCTTAATAAATTTATTAATATATTTATAAAATTTAAATTTTTTTATTTAATAAAAAGTAAAATTTAATATTTTTTAATTAGCAATTATAATATTCTATTAAATTATTATTATTAAGTAACTATATTTCAAATTATAATAAATTATTAATGGTAAATACAAAATTAATTATTTTTGTAATTTTTAAATTTTTTGAAATTATAAATGAAAATGCAAATATTTATATTATAATAATAAAAAAATCTTAATTATTTTAGATATTAAATAATATTGCAATCTTAAAAAATTAAATTTTGTAATATATTAAAGTTAGATAAATATATAAAATTAGTATTATTCTTTTATTTATTGATTTAAATTATTTTATTATATAGTTAATTCTATGTAAATTTTATTATTAAATCTGAAATTATATTAAAATTAAGCTAAGAAATCAAATAAACTAAACCAATAACTCAAATATCTTAAAGGCCTATTTTTAAGAGAAATTACAATAAACAAATGATTTATTATAATTTATTTATATTGCTAGTTATTATAATTAAAACCTATATAAAGACAAGAAGAAGGTGAAAGTGTAAAATAATATGTTTATTATATAAAGTTATAAGTATAATTTCAAATTTATTTTAGAAATTCTATCTGAAAAACTTTTATAATATAAAATAAATATCATAAGTTAATCTTTTAGTTAAATAATGATAAAAATAATGAAAAAGTAATTGATAAAGTTGTTATATATCATTTTTATAATAATCATTGCAATGTTACATTACATGTGATGCATACAATTTTGTAACTAATACTATAATATTACAAAAAAAAATATTAAAAATAAGATTATCTATATTTTGTAAAATGTTAAATAGCTTATTTGAAATTTTGTTCAAGTTTTTGCTAATACAGTAGCTATTATGTAAAATGCTTTAAAACTAAAAAGTGGGAAAAAAATTAATCAATTAAATTTGAAAGTAAAATAAAAATTAAATTTCATCTTAAATAAAATATACATACCTGATAAGTCTTCATAGGTACCACTTTGAATATTATCGATTTGTGATCCAGAATCAGAATTGCTATTAGTTGTATTTTTTGCAAAATCCTTTTCATTTATTTCTATATAATAAATTATATTAATATAAATAATATAAAATATTAATTTATATATCTATAGATACTTACTTTCAGCCGATTTAATAATTTTTCCAAAGCCCATCTTAAAAAATTTTTCCATTACGACTTTAATAGTTGGTCTTTGCTCGGGTTCTTGATTCCAACATTTTTTATAAAGGTTCACATAATCTTCAGGAGTATCTGGTATAGTATCTTCACGAATTTTATGACAAGTAATAGCAATAATAAGATCCTGATCATTACTAAACTTATCTTTAAATGGAGGGTACCCACTAGATATTTCCCACATTAATACACCATAACTATAAATATCTGAAGATTTAATGTATTGAAATTTTGAATTTGCAAGTATTTGTGGTTCCATATAAGCGGCTCTACCAAAAGACTTAATATGCATTGAAGAATTATTTTCAATTTTCGAAATACCAAAATCTGTAATTTTAGCATTATTTTCATGTATAACTATATTTTTGGAATGCTAAATTAAAAATATGTTGTCAATACTTTATTAATAATAATATCTATACAATTAACATAAAAATAATATTTACAAGATCTCTATGTAAGACATTCTCATTGTGCAAAAAATACAATCCATCCGCAATTTGAAATGCTAAATTATTCTTACGTTCCCAATTTAAACAATTAAAATTATTCTTGAGAAAATTTTGGAGATTGCCACCATCCGCATATTCCATAACAAGAAAAGGTTCTTTTGTAAGTTTATCTATAAAAAATTTTTTAAAATAAATTTTATTTTTAAAAAAATAATTAAAGTTATTATATTACCTTGACTAATACCTAGGAAACGTACAATTCGATCACTGTAATTGAGATGTAAATGTATTTTTAACTCATAAATGAATGCATTTAATTTACCACATTTAAATGCTAATGTGTCGGTTAATTTTTTATAAACAACGTAATTATTTGTTTTATACCAAATTGCTTTTATAATGCTTCCAAAACCTCCGCTATCAAGTTGTTCTGAATTAATCAACTCATTAAAAGGTATATTTTTTACTTTATTTTTCAAGGAATTAATAATAAATTCAATCGTATCTACTTCATATTTTCCAATATTTTTTTCAGATTTATTGTTTATATTTTTTACTGATTTTTGTTGCCATTCAAATGCTTTTTCTAAATCTGCATCTATTCCTATGCCATATTCATAGCATTTAGATAGATTTAATTGTGCATTTTTGTATCCATTATCGGCTGATTTTTCATACCAATAAAAAGCTCTTTTTGAATCTTTTTTAATTCCTTTACCCTCTTCATAAAATAATCCTAATTTATATTGTGCAATTTCGTTTTTATTTTCTGCTGATTTTTGATACCAATAAAAAGATTTTTTTAGATCTTTTTTAATTGCTACACCTTCTTCATAAAAAACACCTAAATTGTATTGTGCATACTCATTTCCATTTTTCGCTGATTTTTCATACCATTCAAATGATTTAACCATATCCTTTTCAACTCCTAAACCGTAACGATAACAAATGGCTAAATTACATTGTGCAAAATTATATCCATTTTCTGCTGATTTTTGATACCAATAAAATGCTTTATATAAATTTTTTTCTACTTTTATTCCTTTTTCATAAAAATATCCTAAATCATTTTGTGCTATGCAATATTCTTGCTCAGCTGATTTTTTATACCAATAAATTGCTTTTTCTAAATCTTTTTCAATTTCCCATCCATAATAATAATGATTACCCATATTATATTGTGCAAGTTTATTTCCGCATTCTGCAGATTTTTTATACCAATAAATTGCCTTTTCCAGATCCATTTCGATTCCCAATCCATTTTGATAGCATTCAGCTAAATTATATTGTGCATCAATATTATTTTGATGAGCTGCCATTTGATAAGATTCGAATGATATTTCTAAATCCTTTTCAATTCTCGATCCATTTTGAGCTATGTTATTTAGTTTAATGCTATTATCTGATTCATTATATTCATTATCTGATTCATTATCTGATTCTAATTCTTTCACATTTAACTTGAAATTTCGAATCATTTGAGATAATTCTCCATGTAATGAAGATTGAAGATTTGATTCATGATCATGCATTTGGTAATATTTTGTAATGTTCGTTTTTGTAATAATCGAAATTAGTTCAATAACTACTTGGTTCATAGTTGGACGATTATCTGGCTCATTGTCCCAGCACTCTAAAAGCATAAACTATTTAGTGATCGGTAACATTAAATTTAAATTTAAATTTATAATTTATAATTTATAATTTATAATAGTCTTTACCAGTATAAATCTTTACATAATCTTTAGGCGCACCCAGAATGATATTTTCTCTGAGTCCTTGTGAAATATCTATAGCTAAATCAATGTCGTATGGTTTACTTTCATCATAAAAAGGAGGACATCCACTCGATATCTCCCAAAAGAGCACACCAACACTGTAAACATCGCTCTTCATATTAGATTGTTGCGATGTCCCTTCATTTATTCTTTGTCTACCAAATCTTTCTGGATCAATATAAGGAATAACTCCAAGAATTCTTGACTGATCTGACTGATTAGTAACTTCTTCAATCCTTTTCGATAATCCAAAGTCTGCTAGTTTAATAACGCCTTGATGAATTAAAAGATTGCCGGAATGCTATAATAAACAAATTGATTAGTAATTATTAAACAGCAATTTTATATATATCATGTAAGATTACCAAATCACGATGTACAATTCCTTCTTCATGTAACCGCAATACAGCACAAGCTAACTGGAATGCTAATTTGAATTTATCTTCCCAATCAAGCTTATCAAAATTCTTCCTCAAATAGCTTCTAAGCATTCCATCATCAGCATATTCCATCACTAATAAATATTTTTTCAATGGTTCGTTTTGATTTTCTAATAATTTTAAAAAAATATACATAAATAAAATATAAAGGTCCATATATAAACCATGTTATGAAGATTATATACCTTTATTTGAAGTTATCCCACAAAAACGGATAATATTATTATGAAAATCCACTTTAAGTTGAAGATCAAGCTATATTATTATAAATATAAATATTTAATTGATATACTGTATATATGAATTTATAATAATAGACCGAAATAGGTTGAATATTTAATTTTGTAATTACCTCACGAATAAGTTCTTTAGCAATAGCGTTGTTAAAATAATGAAACGATTTTAACGCAAGGTGCCTAGAACTTTTCCAGTTTGCACGATAGACTTTTCCAAAGCTGCCAGTACCAATCACTTGAATATTGCTAAAATGTTTATAATCGTAGTATTTGATACTTTTTCTAGAGATAGATTCTTCAATCCAATTAACCCACTCATTCAAATTATTTGCAACTTGCATTTTATTTTATTTTTTTTTTAATTTGTGTCTAGATAAGTGCACTTGGTAAATCATTGTAACGTCAGTCAAATTTAAGCCACCTATTGTCACACAGATCTTCATGATTTAAACTGACATATCATTTTGATTAAAATATTTAATTGTTTATAGGATTTTCACCCGGAATATGTACTTTTTATATGTTATTAAGAAATTCTTGTGAACTGAAATATTTTTTGGCGTTAATATCAAAATTTTTAATAATATAGTTTTAAGTGTTACGCAGTAAAACAGTTCTTCCTTGCAAAAATAATAGATTTAAATATGGTTGTCAAAAACATTTAGCATTTTCCAATATTAAGACAAGATTAAAGCACAATGATAAAATTAATATTTACTGGTAGAAAAATCGATTCTTATAATAACTATTGCACATTTTAAAATGTGTTAATGCTGAGAAAAGGGTCCAAATTGTAAAAAAATTTAAATTTATTTCACTTAGGAATAAATTTTGAAAAAAAATTTCAATTTGGTTCTTTCTCCCATGGTAATATACTGAAAGATTAAAATTATTTATTTTAATAGAAATTTGATA
This sequence comes from Funneliformis caledonium, assembly GCA_910591825.1. Lineage (NCBI taxonomy): Eukaryota > Fungi > Glomeromycota > Glomeromycetes > Glomerales > Glomeraceae > Funneliformis > Funneliformis caledonium. Next base: position 19,809 of record CAJVPQ010000519.1, read on the forward strand.
TGTCCATAAAATTTTCCATATAAATCAATGACCATCGCTTTTTCATTGAAAATATAAGGATCATTTGGATTCGTGGCTTCCACGTAAGATACTAGCAGAAAATTATTTCTTATATGGCTCATTATACAAAAAATTAAAATCTCGAATTCTAATTTAATATCAATCAGGATAAGTTTTATCCACCCAAACTATACCAATTTCACGAGAAGGCAATAAATCGTGGCGAATCATGTGGAGGACTATCGTGTTATCATAATAACTAACATATTAAGTCGCTCGGTTCACAGTTAGTAACTCATGATTTGGAAAAATAGATTTTGTGCTATAATTGGTAATATCGCATACGAAATATAATTGATAAAATTGTATAAATTTTAATATTCACCCGAACTATTTAATCTTTCTTTAACAATAAGTTATAAGATTTAAAACCAATTGCCGTTCTAGCGGAACTCAAAATCGTGTTTCGGTAAGAAACGTTGCACGTTTTTTTAAATTAATGGATTCTATAACAATATTATAAAAATTTAATAATCTATTAATTTACATACAAAAATTTTACAACCTTTAGATTATCGGTTATTGTTGTTCGGACACTAACAGATGTTTCATTAGATAAAGGGTTAGATTATGATCTTATCTAGTTCGGTTAGTCTAGCCTCACAGTTCTAGTTAATAAGTTCTTATTGAAATTTAAATACTAAAAAAAAAAATGACGCGTCAAAAAAGTTTTAAAAAGCATTCTGTTTAGAATTTCATTGTAATAGCGCCCACAATTGAGGTAATAGAGGTTGGAACAGTTTTTATTTGAGACCCAGATAAGTTTTATAATGCAATACAATGTTAACAAAATATTTTTTTTCTTTGATTATTTTAAAGAAATAAATATTAAGTTGCATATAAATTAAAAATAAACATGATTCACCAAATCAAAAGATAATTCAGTACGTCTTGCTGTAATATATATAATTGCTTGCCTCTGAAAAATGTTTCGCTAGATACAGAAGTTGCAGGGAATAGATAGATATTTTTTTATAAAGTTTATAAAAGCTGCTTTTGTTTACATCCACCACTTTAAAGGATGTAATATCAATTTGCTTAAATTCGAATGAAAATTTCATTAGATTCGACAAAAAAATATATATATAATATAATAGCGTCAGAAAATGTACAAATTCAAAATTTAATTTTCATTATATAAAAATTTTTCTTTTAAAAAAAAAAAAAAAAATTTAATCTAAGATCGCACAAATGAAAATCATAATTCTGGTCAAAATAATGATAAATTATATATTTAACCGAGTAAACTTCCGGTTTCATTAAATTCGAATAACCGGTTTTATTATACCCGGTTTCGAATCTGAAAAAACCAGACCAGGTTTTATGTTGCTGTTGTGAGTGAGTGTTGTGACGAAATTGATTGATTTTCGTCTGAAATTGGAATTCAGACACCTTTTTTGTTTTCTGAATTCCAACTTCAGATAACTTATAAAAAAACTATTTAACCAATCACAATATGCCAATTTTTTTTTACAATTTCGTAAATATAGTTAACTTTAAAATTTTACATTTCAGAATTTTAGCTTTTAACTAAATTATAATTTAATTTCGCGGCATTTATTTATTAAATTTTTTAGCATTAGATTTCCAATTTTATTTTAAGGATATTATTTTTCTTTTCTTCATTTTAATTTTTTTTATTTTTTTTTTTTTTAGGATTTTTGTTCACATTCAGGCTGCTTATGTAGGTTTTTCTTTGTTTTATTTATTTAATTTTTTTATTTATTTTAAATTTTTTTAACCTTTTTTGGCAAATAAGTAAATTCTTATTTTAAATTTATTTTTTATTTTTATTTTTTAGTTTTATCATTTGCCTCTATTTTTCCAGGTTTTTTTAAAACTTCAGACCGAATTGATCTAACTTGAAAAAGCAAAAATAATCATTCCATTAGAAGAACATGTTAAAACATTCATTATTTTTTTCTTTTAATTCTTTTAATACAGCAGAAAGCAAATAGAAAAAGAACTCCTACCTTTACGAATTACCTGTATAATTATACTATTTTGAAGCTGAGAGGCGAATTTTAAAATAAAATCAAATTTTAATTATAAAGAAAAGGATCGTTAATTTTTTTATATAATAGAGTAGTAAACATCATAAAAATTTTATTAATTAAAATAAATTGCTTATGTACAGTACATGTAGATTATAAATACTTTATATTACTTTAATTTTAATATATAAATATATAATTTGTATTTCTGAATTTCAATTTCAGATATCTCAATTTTAGACGATCGTATATGAAATTCAGATTTTATCTGAAGTCTAATTTCAAATATCTTAATTTCAGTCAGTCTCGTATATGAAATTCAGATTCTATCTGAAGTTTAATTTCAAATATCTCAATTTCAGATGGTCTCACGTCTGAAATTCAGATTCTATCTAAAGTTCAATTTCAGATATTCTAATTTCTGACGGCCTTGTATCTGAAACTCAGATTCTATTTGAAGTTTAATTTTAGATATCCAAATTTCAAATAGCTTTCATGTCTGAAATTAGAATTCGACTGTAATTAAAGAATTACACAAAAATTAACCAATAAATCATGACTGAAATTGAAATTCAAATAACAAAAAAGGGTATTTAAAATTAGAATTCCAATTTTAGTAACTGATCTTTAAATCTCAATTTCAGATACTTGATCATCTAAAGTTAGAATTTAAATTATCTTTGAGTATCTGAAATTGAGATTCTAATTTTAGACATTCTTTTTGTTATCTGAATTATAACTTTAGACAACTTATAAACAACTATTTTAACCAATTATAATATGTCTTACATTTTATAAATACAGTTAATTTTAAAATTTTATATTTTAAACTTTAGCTTTTAGCTGAATTATAATTAAATTTTACACATTTATTATTAAATTTGTAGTATTAATTTCTAATAAATTTTTTTTTAAGGATGTTATTTTTCTTTTTTTTTTATTTTTTATTTTATTTTTTATTTTTATTATTTATTTTTTTATTTTTTAATTTTTTTTTATTTTTATTTTATTTTCATGTAAATTTTTTGACTACTTCAATTACTGTATTAATTAAATAAGTAATTTTATTTATTTTTATTTTCATCTATTTTTTTTAAATTTTAAACTGAAGTGATCAAATCTGAAAAAGCAAAAAATAATCATTCAGTTAAAAGAATATATAAAATATATTCACTTCTTTTAAAATAGCAGAAAGTAAATAGAAAAGAAACTTCTACTTTTATGAGTTACTTATATAATTATTCAATTTTAAAGCTGAAAAATAATTTTAAAATATAATTAAACTTTTTATAAATATTTTCAAATTTTAATTATAGAGTTAAATTTTTTATTATAATAAAGTAATAAAAAAAATAAATAAAAAAATATTTAAAAATTATAAAAATTTTATTAATTATAATAAATTATTTATATATAGATAATAGATTCTTTTAAATTACTTTAATTTTGATTTATAAAATATATAATTTATATAAAATTTAGATTTTATCTAAAGTTTAATTTCAGATATCTTTAATTTTAGATAATCTTATATCTGAAATTCAGATATTATCTGAATTAAACTTCAGATAAAAGCTCAATTTTAGACAGCTTTATGTTTAAAATTTAGATTCTATCTGAAGTTTAATTTCAAATATCTTAATTTTAGATAGATTTATATTTGAAATTCAAATTCTATATGAAATATAAATTTAAATATTCTAATTATAAACAGTTTTATATTTAAAATTCAAATTCTATCTGAAGTTCAATTTCAAATATCTTAATTTCAAATAGGTTTTATATTTAAAATTCAGATTTTATCTAAATTGTATTTCAGATATCTCAATTTCAGACAACTTTATATCTGAAATTCAGATTTTATTTTAAGTTTAATTTTAGAAGAACCTTAAACAATACTAATATAAGTCAGATCTAGCAAGAAAAATTTACTATTAGCTATATACAATACTTATAACTATAATTAATATGTATTTATAGCTCTTTACCTCTGAAATTTTAGTAAAATACGCATTCTAATCACTTAACCTTTATAAAATTTTTATTAATAAAGCAAAATTTAATCAAACTATTTTATCTAAGAAAATAATTATTTTTTAATCATCTTTTCGATAATCTCTTTTCTTCCAAAATATTCAAAATAATATTTAATAGATTATGATGTGTTAAAAAATAATATTTCTTTTTAATCAAATTATTAAATAAATCAAAATGAATTGGAAAATAGACATGCAAAGAAATATAAAAAATATCATTTAAATTTGTAATAGGTTCATTAGTATAATAATAATTTGAATTATATAGTCAACTTTTGATATAGTGAACACTTGATATAACGAATTTTTTGAACAAATATAATAAAAATACTTTTGTTATAGCGAATTGGCCAATCAAATTTCTTAAAATCTTCACTATAGCCTTATAGCGAAGTTGAGGTATAAGACATAGAGTTCATTATAACAAGAGTTGACTGTATGCTTAAAAATATATTGCTGTTACTTACCTAATACATATATATTTTATATATCATATGATAACATAATCATTCTCAACTAATGGATAATCTTTACTTATATTTGCTGTTAAAATATTCAGAACTAATAAGTTTTAAAAAAAAATTAATAAATTACATTTACCTATTTAAATATAAAAAATTATAAATAAAATACTTTCAACTGATATTTCAAATTCTTTAATCTTTTTTTTACTTTTGGATTATTTATCTAGCATTTTCAATTTTAGCAGAATGTAAGTTTGCAAGATTAATAGTCATATATTTTATTTTCTTTTTATCATTTCTCTCACTAAGTGATAAATTGTTGTTGTAAGCCATCATTTTTGTAAAATATATAATAAAATGACTAGTCTTATTTAGTTAAATAATATTTTAAACTTCTGAATAATTTGAATATATTCCAAGAAGTTTGAATTTTGTTTGAGAGATTTAAAAGTATATGCATCTTGCAAAATCTGTTAATCTATTAATATATCAATGCAGTTTATTAAATTATATTGAAAATTAAGATTCACTATTAAATTTTAATAATAATTAATATAATATTTATTTAAAATAATAATTACAAAATAAAAGCTAAATTTATCACTATTACCATAATTAATAACTAATAAATTATTATTAGATTGATCAATTAAATCCAATTGACTATAACTTTTATTAAAAAAATTTACAAAACTTTGTTCTTGATTATTATTTTAAAATAAAATTTTTATATGATTTGAGGCATATTGAATTACTATAGAAATATCATTATCATCATTTTCTAATACATTCAATTCATTATTATTATTAAATTTTTTGATATTGAAGTTTCATCATCATCTGTTTCAATTATAATATTAAGCTTATTAATTTCAAGTAGTAATTTAACAGGTTGGATCATATTGACATACTCTACTAATTTACAAGCCAAATGGTAAGATAATTTAATAGTTTTTAATATATTATTATCAGATAGCTATAATTGTAATTTTTTCAATAAACTTATATTCAAGCTATCCAAATTATAATCAAAATGATATTCTTTAATAATTAAAAAATTATTAATTTTAAAAAAAATAATAAATAATAATTATAAATATTTTTATTAAATATAACATTACTCAAATACTAACTATTTACTTTTTAAAGCTTTTGAGTATTGTATAATTTTAGGAAGTATTTAGATAATTTTAGCAAAATCAAAATCTGGGTTTATTTGTTAAGCTATTTCAAAAAATATTTATAGGATTTTATACCATAAAGCTAATGAAGTAAAGGTATATATAAATAATATTCACAATGAGCTTTTACTAATAATACTATTAATTCTTCTAAAGATGATAAAATAATAAAAGTTTAATCTGCAAGAAATTTTGATGAATATCAATAAAATCAGAATACTTTTTGGTTAATATATTAATATAAATCACTATAAATATAAAAAAAGTATTTATTTATTACTATACTAATCTATTCAATTAAAGTAATAGTTTTATTAAGAAAACTATCAATAATTTTATCTATTAAAATAAATATAATAATATTAATAAATTATAAATATTTATTCTATTAAATTTTAAATTAAATTATTAATAAGTATTTACTTAAAATAACAGGTGATGATTATCACCAGTATTACATGATTGGATTTATCATATAATATTTATATTTAGTTTATCATTAATTTCACATGATTAGAATTTTTATGTAAATTTGTAACGTGATTTATTATTCATCATAACTTATTATTCATGTTTATTATTTTAAATTTCTTTTGATAAACGTCAATTTTTTCATTTTCTTTATAAATTTTATATCCTAATACATTCTTGTACTCTTTAATTTTTACTTATTTTTATTACTTTATTATCATATAAATATAGATAATAATAATATAAACGTTTTTAATAACTAATAGCAATCAAATAATGAAAATAGTTCTATTTCTTTAATAACAGCTAATATCAAATTTAGTGCTTTTTTCTTTATATAGAAAGATGCAGAAATTAAACTTAATCAATATGCAAAATTTGTAAACTTTTCTTTAAGAAGAAAATGCATAGAAATTGATAAAGATGATAGAGTTATGCGACATAGAACTTATGAATGTTGTTATGCCTAAACACAACGTCGTTAGGATAACAAAGTTTATTTGCTAACAGGGAGTTTAAGTTGTAAACTATGAAAGAAATAAACACGAATTTATTTAAATTGAAGGGTCAGGT
>CAJVPQ010000520.1:0-26574 GCA_910591825.1 Funneliformis caledonium
ATTTTTACATATAGGAAGTAAACGTTTACAGAGCGAATACCAATCAAGAAAGCAAAATGAATTCCTTAAAGTCACATATAAGATAATAATGGGTTTACGCTATGTGTATAATTTTTGATATCCAGGATAACCTTCTGGACACATTTGGGGAATATGTAGGCATTCGAGTTTTTTTTGTGCCAAAAAGCAAAAATTTTTTTACTACTTGAAAACAAGCGATTTCAGAATGAAAGCTAGCCAAGAAAGTGAAATGGCAATCTTAGGCTTTCAAGTAATATTTCATTATGAATTTGATATGTGAAATACGATATATGAAATTTGTAATACCCAGGATGACCTTCTGAAGGCATTCGAGCTTTTTATGCTAAAAAGCCTATTTCTATACTACTAACTCACCTTTTATTTGTAGGATCTAAAGATTTTTATCCTAGATCGAAGGTAAGTTCCTATGAGAGAAAATGGAAATGGCAATTTTTTTTTTAACTTTATTTAAACTAATTACCTTTTTTTTGTAGGATTCAGAGGTTTTCATCCTTGATTGAAGATAAGTTTCTATGGAGGGTATAGAGGGAACGTTAATTAATATATACAATCAACTCTTGTTATAACGAACTCTATGTTCTAGAACTCAACTTCGCTATAAGGCTATAATGAAGATTTTAAGAGATTTGATTAGCCAATTCACCATAATAAGAGTATTTTTATTATATTTGTTTAAAAAATTCATTATATCAAGAGTTCGCTATATCAAGAGTTGACTATATATATTTTTTATTTTTTTAAAAAAAAAATAACACTCTGCTTACCTTTTTGTAGAATTCAAAAGACTTTTAAGGCTTAGAATGAAAGGTAAGTTCCTATAAAAGGAGAATAGAAGCATCAGTTGAAATCTTTTTATTTGTATTAAAAAAAATAATAATTAACTTACCTTTTTTGTAGGATCCAAAGTTTTCATTCTGAATCAGAGATAAATTCCTATGGAGAGAAAATAGAAATGATAATTAATTTTTTATTATTTGTTAAAAAAAAAACCTAATTACTCTCTTTTTTTTTTGTAGAATCTGAAGGTTTTCATTCTGGATTAGAGGTAAATTTCTATAGAGAGATAAAAACAGTAATTAATATTATTTTTTAACTATTACTCACCTTTTTTTTATAGATCAAAGGTCTTTGATCGAAAGTAAGCTCCTATAGACCTATAGAGGATATAGAGAGAATGTTAGTTAAAAAATTAACTTCTACTTACCTTTTTGTAGGATTCAGAAGATTTTCAAGACTTGAAATAGAAGGTTTTGTAGGATTCAAAGATCTTTATTCTAGATCAGAAAGGAAACAGCAATTAATTTTTTTTTAATTTTTTAAAAAAAAACAATTTTCATTTTTTTGTAGGATTCAGAGGTTCTCATCTTTAATTCAAGATAAGTTTCTTAGAAAGTATAGAAGGAGCGTTAGTTAATTTTTTTTTTATTTTTTTTTAAAAAAATAATTTTCGCTTACCTTTTTGTAGAATTCGGAGGACTTTCAACTTTTGGAATAAAAGGTAAGTTCTTATAAAAAGAGAATGGAATCGTCAGTCAAAAATTTTTTATTTGTATTAAAAAATTAATTAATATATTTACCTTTTTTTTAGAATCTAAAGACCTCCATTCTTGATTAATAACATTTTTATATTTCTAAGGTTATTGCTAATCGGAATGAGTTTTTGAAGGTAATTCTAAATAATGAGAGGTTATGTTTTTCTTTTTCTTAGCATTCTTTATAGGATCGTTCATGTAAATATTATACAATTTAATTTTAATAAAAAAGAAAATAAGTCCTAATTTTTTTTTTCAAATTATATTTTATTTATAATAAAACATATTTGTAAATTCATACATAAATCATAATAAAAATAAACGAAAAAAATTAAATGATCCTTTAAAAAGGACAATTTAAATCACACTTGAATATATTTTCCAATTTCTATTTTGCATTAGTATTTTGTGCTGAATGCTCAATATTTTTGATATCTATATCAAAATCATATAAATCATCATCCAACTCATTTTCAGAATTAATCTCTTGCTGAAGTATATCCAACCATTCACTCAAATGATCATTGAATTTTGAAGTAAGATCTATCTCTAAATTTTCATCATTTTGATCCTCGGAGTCATCTTCAATTAAATCAGATTCAATATCTAATAAAATCTCGTCATCTAGAATCATATCATTTATTTTTTCACTTTCGTTATTATGTACATTTACATGTATATTTTCTTGTAATGATTTAGTAATAGCTAATTTAGATTCTTGTTCAATTCGTCGATTATAAATAATATTAACTCGCAACTTAGCCATTTCTAATACTCATGTGAACTACATATAATTAATATAAATTATTTTAATTTACTTATTTTAGTTATTTAAAAAATTATGTTTTAATATTACCTTTAACCAGTTCCTATTTTTAGTATAAAAATATTCTATGTTACTCTACAAACATTTAATTGAAGCTGAATTAATACAAATACAAAAAATGCATGTTGCAACAGTTTCAATTTTTGGATAAGCATCTTGAACCTAACACCAGTATTTGTGAATATTATTTTTAAATTGAGCAACAGATTCATTATCAAAAGGATATTTAATTCTTTATGAAAAATCATTAAATTCATTAAGAATATTTTCAGGAACTTGACCAGTTTAAGCTTTGTAATAATAAATTAACCATTTGCTTATATGTGAATAACTTATTTGTGATTTTAAAGGTAATTCAAAATATTTTGTCTTATAATTAGGATAAAGAAGCCAAGAAAGAATAAAAAGAGATTGTTCCCATAATTCTCATCTTTTTTGTAATCATATTAAAATTTTTTCAGCCAGATTTCTATTTGAAGATTTTTGCTAAAATTTATATAAATAAGCAAAGCAATGCAAAACTTCATGTAGTTGTGCTTTGTTAGTTTGTAAAATATTAAGTGTATGACAATAAGAAATTAAAAGATGTTCTAACTTTACTAATAATTCTCAAAAAGATTTATTCATAATTATCAAATATATATTACGAGATATTGCTAATGGATCAGTTAGATGCTGACATTTAGTTAAAAAAGTAGAAGGTTCAAATTTTGTAGCTAAAGACTATATTATATCAAAATAATTAATTAATTAATTTAAAATTAAATTTTATAAAATTATTAAATTAAAAAATTACCTGTAAAGCATTTTTAGTAGAATTTAAACTTTTATAATAACTAAGATAACTATTCTATCTAGTATCTCTAGGAATTGAAGGTTGAATATTTTTTCTATAAATTTCTTTGAATATCTCAGAGCTGACTAATAAAATATTTGTTATTGGTATTTTTAAAATATGCTGCTATTTTTAATGCTCTATCTAATGTTATTTTAAATTCTGATGAAGTTTTAAAAATTTCTCCAATACATAAATTTATTTGGTATGCAAAATAAGGTAAGAAAATAATATTATGATATTGGATTCAAAGTTTTTTTCTATTAATAATTTATAATAAGTATATTATTAAATTAAAAACAATTATATAATAAATAAAAATTAATTACTGTGCTGCATTATAAGCAGGAGTACTATCTGTAATAATGGCTAAAAGTGATACTTCAATTTTATTGATCTTGGATATCATTTCTTTAGTTTTAGATATAACTTCAATATTTATTTCACGTTCACTACTTACATCTATAGCTTGTCATATGTAAATTTGTCTATCAGAAGTTATAAGTACAGTTTCCATTAATTCTTGTTCACAAATATTTGTCTATTCATCAAAAAACATCATAATATCTATTCAATCTAACTTTAATTTTTCTATCATTGTATTATCAAGATCTTTAGTTGCTTCATATAAAATTTTATTAGATAAAGTTTTTCTATCTGGTAATTTAATATTTGGATTAAGAAATCTATTACTTCTAAATTATTTGTCTAAGCTAATGAAATTTTACAAGAAATAGTAACTCGTAATAACAAATTATAAAAGTTTTTTTTATCTTTATTTGAAAAAGGTTGTGCAATATATACATCTAAAGGTTCATAGTTTGACCAATTAAAAGGAAAGGATGATAAAGATGAGCGAGATGAAATTGATTCTCTTCATAATAATGGTAATTGCGAATAATTTGGTAAAGTTGATACTGGTTCTTGCGATAGATTATTTTCTATTAAAAATAAATATTATTATAATAAATAATAAATAAATAATAAATTTATTTAATATTTTACCTAAATTAACTTTTTGTTTTTTATTATCAAGAGCGAATATTTCTTCTTTTTCTTGTTGACTATATGCATTTTGAAAATTTTGACAATTTTTAAAATGTGTGAGAATTCTTTCAGTTTTATCTATTATAGTTTTTAATTCTAAATAGTTTTCACCAAGTTTTTTAAAACAAGCTTTACAGTAACATAAATTGTTACTGGATCTACTTTTTTTATTTGTTTTAACAATATATTCTTTTAAATTTTAAACCATTTTTGTATAAAAAATTATAAATACAATATTTTTTAAATTTATTAAATTTATATTAATATATTTAATTGTACTACTGTACTAAGTACAAAAATTGTACAAAAATTGTACGAAGTATATATCATACAGTGTATGATCATATTAATTATTATGTACTAAATTGTACTAAGTACATAGTACAATATACAAGTACTGTACTTGTACAAAAATTTTATTCGTACATTGTATTTGAACAACCCTGGTTGTAGGTATGCAGTTTCATAAAGAGTATATGTCAGAATATTATTCACAAGAAGGAGAATTTTCCAATTTTATCTTCTCATTTTTGTATCGAGTTTTTTATGTAATTATTCTAGATTAAAACCTGCATTTAACTTTTTTAGTTACAATAGTATTCAACCAGAAGCATTCTTTTATTAATGTTCTTAATAACTCTAGAATTTTTATACTTGTGTATGAACAAAGGTATCAGCTTTTTACTCCTGTTGCGTTGTATTAAATAAATCCTTTTTTAAATTATAAATTAATTTAACAATTTTGGCCAAAATTATAAACGCATAATTTAGCATAATTTATTTTATTACGCATGCATAATTTGGTATTTACACGGCATAATCCTGGACACTCTAATTCTCCTTACAAAATTTTCCCTGAAGTCACCTGATTTAAAATTGACGATCAGTTTAAAAAATGACCTATTTATATAGAATTTTGAATCCCATAATTTTGAAAATCACCAAAATTTGACCCTTTATAAGCTTATCAAAACCTATGTTGATAAGGTCGCGGATAGTCTGAGAACGGCGGGCTCCCCTTTTAATAGGTCGCGTCTGAGAACGGCGGGCATTCTGCGGCCGATCTTTTTTTTTTTTAAAAAAATTTATTTTAAGTTTATTTTGCTATATTTTTTAATTTAATTTAATTTTTCGGTTTCGGTTTAATTTAAATATCATTCTAAATCATATATACTAGGGAACGGGGACCGTTGTTAAGTCCGGAACGATCTTAACTAAAAAAAAAATTTGAGCGGGCGAACATCTAAACGTTCCGGACTAATAATATTTGAATCTATTATGTTTTTAAATAATAGTTTAACTATAATAATTTGAACTTTATATTATATTATTTAAACTGAAAAAAAATATAGAATAATATTTTTTCATAAATAAATTTTTTTAAAATAAAACAATTATTAAAAAAAAAAAATTATATATTAAAGTTCGATTATATAAGTTTTATAGGTTGTTCATTTCTAGTATCGTAAAAATAATAAATTTTAACATTTTTAGGAATAAATTCTGAAATTTAAACTTTGAATAAACTTTTAATTGCAAAAATTATAGTATATAACGTTTAATAGTTTTAAAATAGTAATAAGCTTACTATATGGATCAAATTTTTTATATATAAGGTGATTAATAAATGTTGAATAGCATAAGGTAGAATTTCAGCACGTTTAACCTTAACTTCATACTAAATTTGTAAAGAGTGGGGGATAATGATGTTAAACAGAAATATAATCGTTCGTTGGGTTTATCCCCGTATATTTGTTGCAGTTTATCAAGAAAGTTTAACAGTATAAAATTAAATTTTTTGACTCATATGCCAAGAGTTTAATTGATTCTGTTTAGAAGAACTCATAACAAATTATTTTATGAGAAAAATTGAAAGATTTGATAGGATGACAAATAATCTAACGAATATTTGTCAATTCATTATTTCCCCTCAAGAAGAGATTCACATACGCCCGCGTGATCAAAAAAAGCATCAAACTTTCAATACATATATTTAAGATCGCCAGAGAAATATCTAAGTTTTCTTGAAAGTAAACAATAATAAAGAAGGCAAAAACGGTACGTATGTATATATATAACAGAGTTCACAATGAGACTGAAAATATAATAAATTACTTTAGGACATTTTCTTTTAAAACTAACTTGTAATATTGTGGTAATTTCCTATGATGTTATGTCTCATCCTTTTTAATCCATATTTTCTGAAATTGTACACATCAAAGAAAGAACTTGGAAAAGTTCACAGGCACCATCAGCCAAGCGTTTGTCTATTATTCCTAAACTTTCTCCTATATTAAATTTATGCTTTTCATTAAATCGTAAATCTTTGAGAACTTGAAAGAAAACCTAAGTCATAAATTAATATTAATAAATCATTATTGTAAAAAAAAAAATTGCATGATACAACATTACCTGTTCTATTATCTGCTTTGCAAAATATCCGGATGCAATAACGTCGCTAACAGTCTCTTGAATCGTGTCATAAGATTTGCTCGCAGCACATTCCATTAAACCATTAATTACATCGTCTGGTACAATCTACGATAAAAGGTAAGAATAATTATATTCACTTGAAAAAAAAAGACAACGTAAAAATTTACATACACCGGCAGTTTCTTTGATTGTTTCGACCGTGACTTTATCATTTATGTGAAGTTTAGATGCATTGTTAAGCCAAGTAATCGCTTTTCTTAGATCTCCTTGAGAGCCTTTGATCAATTCATCCAGTGTCTAAATAGATTACATAAAAATTTCTTATCATATATATTTATACCATATTTATACCTCTATGTTAATTCCGCGCAAACAATTTCAAAAGAAATTATACCTCTTGATGATAATTAATTCCTTCCTGCTCGCAAATATAAGCAAGACGATTTCTCATATTTTCAGTGCCAATGTTCTTGAACCGAAATAATGTACAACGAGATTTCAGCGCTGGAATAATGCTAAAATATCGCGTTATTATACGTTAAATGGAACGAATAGCATAAAGTATGTTTATATTAAAACCAACCAACCAAGATACTTGATTGCAAATGAGACAAAACCGGGTAAGTTCGGAATACTTTTCCATCGTGCGTCTCAAAGCTTCTTGGGCGTCTTTTGTTAAAGAATCTGCTTCATCCAAGATTATAATTTTAAACCCTGGACCTTTTCTGTAAATCAAAATGATTAATATAACAAGCTCATCCAAAATGCAAAAGTCAATAAATGAAAGTTCATAAACGCATTACTTATTAATATCGTTAATAATAAATGATCGAGCATAGTTCTTTACCCTTTCTCTAATCACATCAATTCCACGCTCATGCGAGGCATTTAATTCTAAAACACGAGTTTTCATCAATTCCGGACTATACAAGATTAATGATTCGTTATTTCGATTTAATGGTTAATTGATGCACGAATTATAATTAGTACCCGAAAAGTTCGCGTGCAAGCGCCAAGATCGTAGAAGTTTTCCCAGTTCCCGGAGGCCCGTAAAATAACATGTGAGGTAACTTAAAATAAAGATATGTAAGTCTTTAAATAAAATTAGATTATAACTAAATCTTGGTACTTACATTATCTTTGGAATTTCTCAAAGTCATTAAAGTCTCTTCTTGAGCACTTATATTATCTAAGGACTTGGGTCGACTTTTTTTTTAAAAAAATAAAAAGTTATATTAAATGTATAAAGTAATTAGATATTAATACATTTAACTTACTATTTTTCGATCCATGGTAAGTTTGAGTTAGAAACTTTTGCAGACCTAGTGTAGGTGACACCTTGCTTCTGAAAGAATGAACTCATTATAAAGAACAGTAGAACTTTTCGAGGGACGCGTTTAATTGAAATTTTGACTCACCATGTAAATCAAATAAATCACGTGAAATCAGGTTTTTAATTTTTCCAAAAAAAAAAAAAGTAAAATAAAAAAAAAATTTCAAATACCTTTCCAAATAGTTAACTAAAATGAGCTTTCTAGCCAGAACTGCCAGAGCTGCCTTCCGTATTAAGCCTTGCACCTCAGGCAGGTACTTTTCGCTCTTTACGTTTTTTTTTTTTTTTTGCCATGAAATTTTTAAAGAATATTATTAAGCTCGTTTTTATTATCAGTTCGCTATTATGCTACTGAAGCACCGGCTGGTTCAGGTGATAGACTACGTTTGAGTTTTGCACTTCCTCACCAGGTAAAAATTTAAGCATTAAGAAATTACTTTTTCTTTTATTAGATTACTATTTGAATCCTTTTTAATTCATTCAATTTTTTTAGACAATTTATTCAAAAGCTGAAGTGCAACAAGTAAACATTGCTTCGACTGCGGGAGATATGGGTATTCTAGCAAATCATGTCCCATCCATTGAACAATTGAAACCAGGTGTTATTGAGATATTAGAAAATCCTAATACAAGTAAAAAATACTTTGGTGTGTATATAACGTATTGTGTATTGTCTGAATAAAAAGTCTTTTTTATCTTTATCATTTTTTTTTTTGTGATTCAAAATCCTTTTACTTAAAATTTATTTAGTTAGCGGAGGATTTGCCATTGTCAATCCCAACTCATCACTTGATATCAATGCGATTGAAGCTTTTCCTTTGGATGAATTTTCACCTGAGGTAAATTCTTGGATCATTTAAAAAATTTCAACAACCGAAATTTTTTATTCGACCTTATGTATTTATTCTCGTTTATAAATTTTATTTTAAACAAATTTTTTTATTTAGGCCATTAGAACAAACCTAGCAGAAGCACAACGTGTAGCTTCAACAGCTTCCACAGAAGAAGAAAAGGCAGTAGCTAAAATTGAAGTAGAGGTTTATGAAGCACTTCAAGCTGCTTTGGGTAAAACTTCTTAAATAATAATGTATCTAATTAGTTGATTAGTTGATTCTCTTAGGTAATTTTAGTAATTTGAAAGATATTATTGCTTTAAAAAGAGTGAAACTGTAAAAATCAAAATTGGTAATCACGTGTTCTCAGATTCCGAGTTAATGTAGTACCCGAATTTCATTGGGTAGTTAAATTTAAATGCAAATTTTTTTCTAAAAAAAAAAAATTCCTTTCCTCCATCTCTCTCTTCTCTTTTTCTCTGTAAATAATAATGCCAAGAGGTTCAAAAAAACAAAATCCTCCAAACATGTTTCCTACAATTCCAATGATGGAATTGGATGATGATGACCCACCAGATTATTTACCCGAATTTTCAAGAATACCTACAGACGATAGTAGTGCATATAAATCGTAATTATATATTATACACCTTTATTCTCGAGAAAAATCAATCATTAACCTTTAATTCATTAATGTGTTTGTTATTTGTTTGTAAAGTTGGATATGTTTATATCCTGTTTATTTCGATTCAACAAAAACTGTGCAACAAGGAAGAAAAGTTATCAAAGATATTGCTTCTCCACATCCTTTAGCAAAAGATGTCGCTGAAGCTGTTAAAAATATAGGATTAAATAGTTTATATGAGGTATTATTATACAAGTAAAAATCTTTATAATTAATAGGACTCCTTTATAAAATCTTATTGTAATAATTAGCCACATAAAACACACCCTCGTGATTGGGAAAATCCTGGTAGAGTACGCGTACAATTATTTACCGAAAATAAAAGACCCTTTAGGTCAGAAATTTCAAATCGTAAGTTTTAATAAAACTTTACCATTTTTGTATTATTAATATTTTTATTTTTAAGAAAAAAATCGAAAACATTATTTCTTTTTTTTTTTTTAGGTAAGGAATTGATTAAAAAGGTATCGCTAGAATTATCAAAAATTCAAAAAATTAATCCACAACAATTTCCACCAAGTCATTCTCCTGCAACCTTTAGTGGTGTATTAAAAGAAGGAAAAGGTGGTGGTGATATTGGTGGAGCTAGTACTAGTTCAAGTTCTTTGGCTACTGCTGCTGCCGGTAGTGGTCAATCTAATTCAGCTAGTGGTTCAACATCGTCACCTTCCAAAAAGAAGGGAAAGAAAAGAAAATAATTTAGGGAAACAATGTTTTTTTTTTTTTTCCTACGAGAAATGGACAATTTCAGTTATCATGTCAATTCAAAATTTTGTTATTTTAACAACGCTAATGCTAATTAATTAATGAAAGAATTAATTTATTGTATTAATTATCTGAATCAAACCTAAAATAAGAAAAAAAAAAAAAAATTTTTAAAAAAAAAATAATAAAAAAAGTTCGCTTTAAATATCAAAAATATATATGACGTCAATACCATTATCTAATTTAATTATGCACTTGGCGTGTCATGTAACCTATCACCGGCATCACCTAAAAGAAAGAAAAAATTAAAATCAAACCCTTTAAGCGAAGGATTCATTCATATAAGAACAATATCAAATCAAAAGACATACCTAATCCAGGCACAATATAACTTAAAATGAAATGAAATGAAAATGTGTTAATTTCACGAAAGTTTCTACTAATATTTAGAGCGATATTATTATTATATGAATTCTTTACCCATTACTATCCAAAATTTCATCGATTACACCCACGAAAACTTCTACGTCTGGATGCTTTTTGTGAAGATTATCGAGACCCTAAAAAAAAGAGATTTAATATTTTTCTTTCCTCCAATTGGTGCTTTACAATTAGATTACCTGACGAGAAGCTACTGCCGTAATGAATTTAATCGTTGATGTTATTCCCCAATCTTTTAGAATGCTGACTGCAGCGGTAGCGGTTCCTCCTGTGGCAATCATTGGTTCTAAGACTATAACTTGATCAACATTGGGTTCTGAGGGTAATTTGTTATAATATTCTACTGGTTGAAGTGATAATTTTTCTCTGAAAATTCCAAGATGTAAAACCCTAGCGGTTGGAAGCAATTCTTGCACGGCTTTTTTTTTTTAAAAAAAAATAATAAATCAAATTATTATAGATGATTAAGTAAATTCTAATAATGAGAAAATTCATACCATTGACAAAACTAAGACCAGATCTCAATATAGGCACAAGTCCTATTCTATGTGCCAATTGAACTACCGGATATGTACTCAAGGGACTTTGTTGCTATGAGAACAAAACATGTCATAATCATCAAATAATTAAATATTACGGTAAAATACGCTGTATTTTATTGTAATTTCGAAATTTTAAACTTACAGGTTCTGCAGATTTAACAGGTAAGTCGGCAGTAGCTTCGTACGCAAGAAGTTGACCAATTTCATGCATAAGTTCTCTTACTTGTTTTGGCTTAATATTTTTATTACGAAGAATAGATATCTTATGAGCGATTAAAGGGTGATTGGAAGCGTGAATGTTGGACATGTTTGATAACGATATTCGGTTTTGACGAAACCGAAAAACATTATTAACGTTTGGGATGTCAGGGAGACGCGATCAGATCATATGACCGATCAGGATTTGAATCGGTCCGTCACGTGTAGATTTATTTATATTGTCCGCTCATAAATTGAGTTGATACTTAATTGTCCACGCTATGATTGGCTGGTATAATTGAGATTAGTTAGGGTTAAGGTTAGAAAGTTAGGTTAGGGTTAGGGTTAGGGTTGGTGATTTGTCACCGGCGTGACACTGGTGATGTTTTCAATTTTTATTATATATTTTTGAGAGACAGAAGATTTTTTCGGTGGGGTTAGGTTATTTGTCACGCTATGGATGTCACAAATAATTATACCAGCCAATCGGAGACTGGTGGCTAAATTAGAGTACTTTGAAAAGTTTACCTAAATGGGCTCTTTGCCCGATATTTCGAAAATTTTGATTGTGGGAAGATTAGGAAAATCAGGTTCTGAGGATTCTTATTACATTTTTAATCTATTAACTTAATACATTCCCAGAACCTGATTTTCCTAGCATTGATTCCAAAATGTATTTAAAATAAATCCAGATTTTGATCATTCACGTTTTCTTTTGAGGGAAATAGACGATAAAATGATGCGTTATGCAAACCATTGTTGCCAATCTTTAACATTTTCGATTGATGTGCGAAATATGCTCCAAAAAAGAATATAATATCATTCATAATTACGCGGTCACATTGAATTATAATACGACCCGGATAATTTGATTGGTGAATTTTGCCACGAAGTGGCAAAATATCCAGTTACCGTGAACTGAAGTCAATAATTAAAGCTCTTTTACTGGATCAGCGAAAGAATCAGTAAATGCAATTTTATTTCGAACTTTAGTTATTCAAAGGTTCCATTGTTGCGTTTATTAATAAATATTAAAAACAATAATTAAGCTTCCGCTGTCATAATGCTTGTTTAAATCTATAAATGACGCTTCCTTTAGTCTTATCTCAAGACATTTCGTAACTAAATATTTGAGTTCAAAAATCGAACCTAAGACCGGCCGGTCTAATCCTTATTAAACAACGGTTACTCAATGCAACCAATCGAATGACGACGACCGTGCGAAAAGTTGACTAATGCATATATATTAATTAAACCGATTAGCAAATTTGGGATAACGAAAATTTACACCGAGAAAACTTTTTATTCAAAACTAAAGAAACAAACATAAATGGCGACCCATGATTCTCCCAACATAAATGAAACATTACTTCAAAAGATATTGGAATCTGTTGATGGCCTGAAGAAAGATCAAGAATTATTAGCTTCCAAGGTATTTGTTTATCAGGACTGAATATTTTAACCTGGATCTATATATTAAAATTATTTCTTTCTTTTTAGTTTGATTTGTACCAAGCTCAGAATAATGAAGAACTGAAAAAACTTCAAGAAAAACTTGATCCCGCGACACATACTTCCAAAACAACCATAATTACAAGTAAAGGTGGGTTCGTGCGAATTTTTTTTTTTTTTGAATAGTTACAAATATCTTAATCACTTTTGTATTATATTTGTAGAAAACGAAATACAGCCGAAAGCAGGTCCAGTACCTAGTATAAGTTCAACCGGAGAACCAATATATAGTGACAGAGTAATACTCACAAGTAAGGACCTTTATATTCAATTCGTGTTTTCGCTTTATAATTATATGTTAAAGATCTCTTTGTGATTCATTTATAGCATATCCTGATCAATTTGGTATCAAGCCTATCTCTCTTAAATGGGGTGAATTGGAACCAATCACTCGTGGTCCAATTGTAGCTTCTCGTCATCCTAAAAGTATCAAGATCCGGTATGTAATATAATATATAAATTTCCTTTTTTTTTTTTTTTTAATGTAACAACTATTTTTTTTCAGTTAATCAATAACATTTACTTAATCAATAACTTATTTACGCAGTAATGCTATTGGCGCTTACGGAGGTTCATATTGTGTTTATCGTGCCTTAGCAGTCGCTATGAGAGCACTTGACCCAAATCACCAACCTGACTTTAAAAATACTGAACCTTCGGTAAAAATAGGTCCTCATCCACAATGGGGAAGTCCAGATAAAATTGTCTCGTTGGATCCCTTTGGTCATCTTACAACGACGTGCTTTGCCAATCAAATTTCTCAAGGAATTGATATTCGCCCAACTATTGCCATTACTAAAGCACATATGAAGCTGGCAGAAATTGAAAATCGTGTTAAAGAAGGAAAATTAAACGTCGATGGCAAAGTTGTGTTAGATGGAGGAGAGTTAAATGTCGTAAAGGCAGCAGTTGAGCCTGTATGGTTTTTGCCAGGTGTAGCTGCACGATTTGGTATTGATGAAGGATTATTACGTCGAGCACTTTTTGAAGATACTGGTGGAATGTATCCAGAATTAATTACACGGCCAGATCTTAAAGTCTTTTTGCCTCCAATTGGAGGTCTTTCAGTTTATATCTTTGGAAATCCAAAAAATGTAAGCGATCCCTCCAAGAAATTGACGGTGCGAGTACATGATGAATGTAATGGATCCGATGTGTTTGGATCAGATATTTGTACTTGTCGTCCATACTTGATTTTCGGTATGGAAGAATGTGTGAAGGAAGCTCAAAATGGCGGATCCGGAGTTATAGTCTACTGTAAGCGTTAAATATTATAATGAATTACGATCATATAATACGACGCTTTTCTAATCGCGTGATTTATAAAGTCCGTAAAGAAGGACGCGCTCTAGGTGAAGTCACGAAATATCTTGTGTATAACGCCCGTAAACGTTCCGCGGAAGGGGATACTGCCGATAATTACTTCCTGCGAACAGGTATCTTTATTGAATACATTTAACGAATGTCATTTTTAAAATTAATCTAAAGAAAAAATTTTGTTTTTAAAGAAAATGTTGCCGGTGTTAAAGACATGAGGTTTCAAGCGTTGATGCCCGACGTGTTGCATTGGCTTGGTATTACTAAGATTGATCGAATGATGTCAATGTCAAATATGAAATACGAGGCTATCGTTGGTTCTGGAATTGCTATTCATGAACGCGTACCAATTCCCGATGAGTTGATTCCATCAGATTCCCGGTAATTTATATACTTTTTTTTTATTTGATGATCATGATTTGAAGATGCTAATGAATCCTTATTTTATTAGAGTTGAAATTGATGCAAAAATTGCGGACGGATACTTTAGTGGTGGAAGAGTTCCCTCCAAAGAAGATTTGTCAAAAGTTAAAGGGAGAGAATGGGATGATATTCAACATTGAACTAGATCGATCTATCTGGAATTTAATTTATTCATCTTATTATAAGAAATATTATATTTGTGTGTAAGTGTTAAAAGGGTACGTTGCAGTATATGAAAATAGTATACTGGCTATATAAATTTAATTGTCTCACTTTATAATTCTCGTAATTCTTTTCTTAGTCAAATTAATCCTGATCAGGTATTCCATATCGACTAATAAAGGAAGAATTTATTTAATTAATTGGTTATAATTGGATTCAAATTAAAAAAATAAAAAGTTATAAGTTTAACCTCTTCAATTCTCTTAGTTCCTCTTCTTTTTTCTGGAGGTTCATCTTTTTAGTAACTTTATTAGGTTGATAATAAAGTACAATAAGATATCTACCCATAACATTGAAACCATTAAGATGATCACAAGCAGCTTTCGCATCAAATATATCTTCATATATTACAAATGCTGTTCCGCGTGTATCTTTTTCACATCCTCTACAATAGAAAGCTCGTAAGATAATCGTATTGATTTATGACAAGGCCCTGAATGAAGAAAAAAAAAAACTTACAGCCGAATTTGACGTATTGCACCATACTTTCCAAAAATATCGTACATTTCTTCAGAAGTAATATTAAATGGAAGATTTCTCACAAATAATACTCGATTTACCTCGGGTGGTAACCGGGCCTAATAGCAGAATTACTGTTAGAAACTCTGTAAATAAGCTATAGGTGACATTATACTTACATTCCGGTTTTTCGCTGATGCTGCTGCCATTGCCATTTTGAGATTTTGAGAATAGTGTTGGAAACAATAAAAATAAAATTGAGGTTAAATAGATCGTATTTTTATTTCAAAAAATAGGTAAATTGTAGATATAACTGTAAACGAAAAGCAGGTGTAATTATAATAAAAAGTCACGTGAAATTTTTATGGATTTAATCAGAGACCCGTAAAAATTCCGATATCAAATTTATCAATTTAAAATTTTATTAGAAAAACTCCTTCTACCGCATATATAATTACGTGCTATTTTTTCCGCTGATATGTGATTATTATTGGTTAATTGTCACGTGTTATAAAAATCTATCAAAAATTCAAAAAATTCCCATTTTATTCGATTAAATTGTTTTATTTTTTAAAAAATTACTATCATTTTATTGTCGTTATTTAATATCTAGAAATAAAAATTGGTAAAACTTTATTTTTCAAAATGTATGCGGTTGGTTCAAAAAAAGTTTCACGTGATATAATGAAATTTTATTTAATGATCCAAATTTTTTTTTTTTTTTTTGTTAGTAGTTGAATCATCATTATCATAAGTTTCATGCCTGCTTCAAAACCTATGAAATTAAAAGCTGCTCGTTACAATGCGATTGAAACTCGCCCGAATCCAGTTGAAAAGATGAATTCAACTGACAAAACTCAGGAAACCGAGTTAGATATACAGAAACAAGAGTTTAAAATGATGATTTGCGTCATTGAAGAGGCGATTAAACAAAGGAAAGAGGTAGGTATTTTCATTATTAAACTTATTTTGGTTCAAGTAGTAGCTTTGTTTCGATGAAATTTTGCGAACTGGATGATTGAAATTATGATAATTATATAATATTAATGTAGGACAACAATGGCCCTTTTTATGAGCTAATTCGTCAAATAAACAATTCATCGAATATTAATCCAAATCCAAAGAAATTAAAGATTTGGTGTTTAGCCCTCTCTCGGACATCACATAAATTCGATG
Organism: Funneliformis caledonium; assembly: GCA_910591825.1. Lineage (NCBI taxonomy): Eukaryota > Fungi > Glomeromycota > Glomeromycetes > Glomerales > Glomeraceae > Funneliformis > Funneliformis caledonium. Next base: position 16,562 of record CAJVPQ010000520.1, read on the forward strand.
CAACTTGTTCAGATCTCGTTTATACTTTATTGAATTTAAATTGGGCAGATCATGACAATAATTTGGCCATAGCATATGTAATGTTGTTAACCAATTTAGTGGCAGCTTATCCGTCTTGTACAGAAGCCATGTTGGAAATGTTGGTCAAAAATTTTCTTTATAGTAAGTTTCTTGATTTATCGTATTTTTGCGATAAAATATGTTAACAAACGATTTTCTAAAAAATTTCCTAAATCATATTCCGCAGAGGAGGATAAAGAACTTGAAGTACTAGAAATGGAAAAGGCACATGGCAAGGTACATTATGCGATTAAAAATCTTGTTCATAGGATTCCCCAGGGAGAAAAAGAACTTTTTCATATATTATATAGGGGATTTCCGCACAAACGAGAATCTCTTGGAGCATACATAGTGTACGTAAAAAATTTACTGCAATTGATTGAGTATACACCCTCCTTACAACATAAAATCTTAACTTTAATATTCGAACGAATGATTGAACTTGACGTATGTGTAATTAATTAATTTATATCCGGTTTGGTTAAAAAGGTTATATATATTTATCTATTAATATTAATTGAACTCAACTGTTTTAGACCGAAGTTCAAGGACAAATCGATGAGATCGAAGATATGGAAGAAGGTTTAGATGAATTTAATGTAGGCCTTTACAGCACTAGATACAGTTCGACTGATTTTTACAAATTAAGACCTAATTTTGAAGATTATGATGATGCAAACGCGGAATCTCTTGATTTGGATATCGAGGATTCCGCACCTGTCGTTATTGCTGTTGATATTGCAAACGGAATCCAAAAATTAGATTGTATTATCAAACTGGTTTTGGATTACCTTGACTACTCTTATAAAAACGGAACTCAAGAACAACGAATGAAATTAACCGAAACTATCTTCACGATATTCGAGAAATTTATATTATATACTATCAAATCACGATATATCCAATTTATACCATTTTGGTATTTCTCATTGGATAGAATGTATGCACTTCGATTCATCAAATTACTTCTCCATAAATTAATCGACGATGAAGGAAAGGGAATTATCCAAAAAGCTGCTGCACAATACGTTGCATCATATATTGCCCGTGCAAAATATTTATATGTTGAAGATGTCATTTACTGCATGCGCGCATTAACACAATGGGCAACAGAGTATGTTATGACTCATAAAAACATCATTCGTATTCCAGATGAGTCGAAACATGAAAAGTTTTATCTAATTGTACAAACGGCGATGTACATTTTTTGTTTTCGGTGGAAAAACTTTTGTGAAATCAACGTAGGAAACAAGAAGATATGGAGCAAAGAAGCGGAAGATTTAAAGGAAATTATTGGATCAATTTTTTGTCCTTTGAAAGTAAGTTTTAAATTATCACTCATTGATTTTTTGATTAACATAATTACTAATTAATGGAAAAAAATATATATATAGTATTGTGTTAAAAATACGGTTAAGATGTTTTCCTTCATTTCAAAAGCCGTAGGGTTTATGACTTGCGAGGAGTATACTCATATAGACAATAGAAATTATTCTATCTTATCAATGGAAGAGTACTTCCCATACGATCCTTTCCGTCTAAAAACTTCTCAATCCTATTTGGAAGGATTATATCAAGTTTGGGAAGGATTTCCAGAAGGATCAAATGAGGAGGAGGAATGAATGATGCACGGGGGATTTAAAAAGATAAATTTAATAAATGAAAAGTTTAATTAAGTTCGATTTATTTATTTTTTTATTCGCAATTCGCAATGTATATAAGAATTGAATCAAGCTGTTGACATTTAAAATTTAAAATTTTTTATTTTATCAAAGAACCTTTGTTTATAACATATTTGAGTTATTTACGTACTGAAGATTTATTAGTGTATAAGTAGTAAAGAAACAGTATGTTATCAGGAAAGAAATATACACATTATTACATATACTATTCTATTATCACGATAAAAAAAAAAAGTAATGTAAGAAACAAAAATTAAAACCGAATGAAAAAAAAAAGAGGGGGAGAGAAATTAAAATGTTCATGGATGATATATATCTTTTACTACTACATTCAAATTATTCATTTAATATATTCTTTTCGTAATGTCACATAAAAAATCGTGTAAAGAAAAGAGTAGTAGTAACGGGTGACTTTTTACTTTTGACTTGCAGTTTGATTTTTAGGATTCTCGGCTCTTTTAAAAAAGGAAGAAAAAAAATTTATTAAACGAAAGAAAAAGAGAGAAAAGAGATTCAAAAAAAAAAAAAACTCACGAATCCTTCCAACGTTGAGCAACCATTTTAAAAGCTTCTTTGTGTTGTAGATTTGGATTTTCTGCCTTTACTTTTATGATTTCAGTTTTCATGAACTTGTTATATGGTGTAAGTTTCTTGGCTAAGAAAAGAATAAACGAAAAAAAAAAATTTTTTTTATTATTTTATTTAGAAATTTAAAGAAAAAATAAAAAAGTAAAAATTTTGAATCAATTTTAAATCATATATTACCAGTGGCGGATTTTTTTGCTGTCTTCTCTTTTGCCATTATAATTGTTTGTGAATTTGTGAATTTGTGAATTTATTGAATTTATGAATTAAGGAAGTCAAATTATTTTTAAAAATGCGTTTTGTTAGGAAAGGAGTCTTATGAGTAATGAAGAAAAAAGGATAGGGAGGAAGGAAGAGGCTATTTATAACGAATCATTAGGCACGTACATTCGCGTGAGACTGATTTGTTTTGATATAAAAGAAAGTTGCGTGTTTGTTGTTATGAGGAGGTAAAAAAAAAAAAAGTAAATGTATAAAAAAAAAAGTTAGGAATGACACGTAAAATAATAATAGAACGCGTTTGCCACAAATTCCACATTATGGATAAATAACACGAGGGAAAATTTTTGTAACACTTTGAGGAGATGTGTAGGTCTAATATTGAGAGGAACAAAAAAAAACGAGCGATCTAACCCGATTGGGAACAAGTTCTTATCTTTTGTTTTAATTACTGCAATGATTTAAAATTTGACATTCAGTTTGTATTCTTTGAAAATATAACTTTTAAATGAAGTTCGAACATATAATGAAAAACTAAACAATAGAATGTTAACATTGAATGATCGGACGCGTCATGAGCATCGAAAATTTCTTCATTTAATAATTTTCTCAATTGATATTGCAACCCTATCTATATATGAAGATCTGAAAATCTGGAAATGAATCATTTCAAACAATATATATATACTTTATATAACATATCATTCACGTGACATGTTTTCTCAACTATATGAAAAGTCTTCTTTCTAAGAAATTCATTTAAAGATAACAAATTTATGATCTGTATAAAAAAAGTTTTATTACAATTTTAACGAATTAATTAAAGATTAAATATTATAATTATATATTTATTATATATTTGATGTAAAGACAAAATAATAATGAATGAAAAACCTCAAATATTAAATGAAATATTTTATCCAATCTCATAATATTGTTAAAACCTATTTATAAATTAATAATATTAGAAACCTAAATGAAAAAGCGGCGTATTCCTATAAAACTACAATATTCGAATTTCAAATATGTGAAAATAAAAAAATAATCATACAAAAAAAATTCCATAAATCAAACCTTAAACTATTCATTTATTTTGATCCTTTGCCCTTCCTAATCAACCACTGTAAAGTTATATCAATATTTACTTGATTCTTTGCAGAGATCGAATAACAAGAAACCTCTCGATTATTGATGGATTTTAAATTCCTATATGATAACAAAAAATATATTAAATAATTTCCCACAAAAATGTTTCTTCAAGAAAAGTTTTCTCACATTTCTTCAATAATCCTTTCAACTGGCAATGCTCCATCCAAGTCATTCTTATTGCCCAAAACTAGAACTGGAATGTTTGCAAGTTGAGGTTTTTCCAAAAGACTGCGTAATTCGGTCCTTGCTGCCTCTAATTTCTCATGATCTGCAGAGTCAATTACAAATCTATTAAATAGAAAAGAATTAATTTATTATCCAGGAAAAAAATATTTTTTTTTTTTCTTTTTTTCGATTGTACTTACACAATAGCGTTTACACCACGACAATATCGTTCCCACATACTTCGGAAACGTGGTTGCCCACCAATGTCCCATAACTTCATGGTGACATTTCCTTTCGTGACTTTACGCATGTTAAAACCTACTGTTGGAATCATGTCCTCACTGAATTGACCAGACTATTGTAGAAAATTTTTCAATAAGAAATTCTATTGAATAAAAACTGCATTTAAACTTACCGCAATAACGTTGACCAATGTAGTTTTACCACTGTTCTGCAAACCAACCAGAGTAAGCTCTAGTTCCGTCTTCAATAATAACGATAATGTTAGAATGAAATGCTTAATATTCTCTTCCAAGTATGAAGTTGGATATAAAATAATAATAATAATAATAATAAAAAAGGACCAAAAATACCTTAAAAAATAAACTTCTGAGCCAATCCAAAAACGATTTCAATATAGACGCCATTATGAATTAAGCAAAGTTTTAAAATAAAATCTAAAAAAATTTAAATAAAATTGTGAAATAGTGGAAATAATGAACGAGAAATATATTGTTTTCAGAAGATTCAAATTTATTCATATATATAACTCGGCATCTGTGTGTGTTTCATTTTATCTAATTCGTGCATATGACGTAGCATCAAAGTACAGCAGATTACGGATTATCAATCAGGTTTGTGGTCCCCGCGGAGTTCCTCACGTGCTCATTGAACTCAAAGTTCTTTAAAACACTACTTACTTAAAATGACATTAGAAGCAGAAGTCTGGAACGATATTACTCCCATTCCTCAGGACGACGGGCCTGACCCGTTAGCGCCAATTGCATATAACCCTGAATGTATGTTTGTTTTTATATAAGTAAGCATTAGTCAATTAATAATAACCAAAATGTTTTTTTAAAAGACGCCAAAGCTATGGGTTACTTTCGCGCCGTTGCTCAAAAAGACGAGCGTAGTGAAAGAGCCTTAGATTTAACTGAACAAATTATCGAACATAACCCTGCTCATTATACTATCTGGTGAGCAGAATTTACATTTATTAACGCGTTCTTTAAATATTTGATCGATTCATTCGCAATATTTTGTGCAGGCGTTATCGTCAACAAATTTTATTCTTTTTGAATAAAAATCTTTATGAGGAATTGGATTTTGTAGACGAACAAATAAAATATAACCCGAAGAATTATCAACTTTGGTAAGGTTAATCTACACCATTTTTTATTATGCGTCGCAATTATTTATCAAGATTTCATTTTCAAGGCATCATCGGCAAATTATAGTGGAAAAACTTATGGATGTATCTCGCGAATTACCATTCATTAATAATGTTTTGAATGATGATGCAAAAAATTATCATGCATGGACTTATAGACAATGGGTTATAAAAACTTTTAATTTATGGGAAGGTGAACTCGAATTTATTGATAAATATTTGGATAAAGATGTTCGAAATAACTCTGCTTGGAATCAAAGATATTTTGCGATTTTTTTCAATCCGAATAAACCTACTGATGATTTTCTCGCTCAAGAAATTAAGTAAGTGACAATGATAAGAAACCTTAATCGTAGTTTATAAAAGTTTTGATACATTATTTGTTTTCAGTTATGTTATTGAAAAGATAAAGCTGGCTCCAAATAATATAAGCCCGTGGAATTATATCAAAGGGTATATATACTTTATATAACGTTTAACAAAATTTTCTCTTTTTTAAAAATAATGTGGTTTTATGATTATTATGTAGAGTTATTGCAAAGTCTGACAAGGATATTGATATTTTAGAAGGATTATGCAAAGAGGTTGAAGAACAAAAAATTATATCCCCTCATGCACTTGGATGTCTTGTAGATATTCATGAAAGTCGAGCACGAAATGGTTCTGCTACGGATAAAGCAGAAGGGATCAAAATTTGCATAACTTTAGCAGAAAAACATGATACCATTCGAAAAAATTATTGGGAATATAGGAAAGTTACATTAGCTTCCATTTAATTGTATTTAAATTTCTTTAATCAATTTAATGTTAACAATAAAAATATATATATATATATATACAGTATATACCAATTTTTAAACGAATCACGAGACGTTCCACTCATGTGATTTTTATATATATGCATTACATGTTACGTAATAGGCGATTACGCAACCTTATCTTTATATAAATAATTCAGATTTATTAAATATTTTAATCAGATCTTTTTTTATTATTCAAAACAGAAATGGTAAATTTAGATCTCTCAACAAGTAACTTTTCTCGTTAAATTATTATTTATAAATTGACTATATTAATTGTATAAATTGTAGGGAAATACTCAATCTGGTGGAGGTCTTCCTCAACTTGGTGGCCCTAATGATGACAAACATAAAGATGACAAGGTTTTGTATTTTTTCAATTAATACGCTCTTTTACGCTCAAAGGTGGCCAATAACAATTATTCTAGGATAAAGACAAGAAAAAAAAATGGGAACCACCTCTCCCTACTCGCGTTGGGAAGAAAAAGAAGAGAGGACCTGACGCAACTTCTAAATTACCAGCAGGTAGTAATAATGTACATTTGAATATAATTTATTTATTTTTACAAAATTATTTAATGTACGAAATTTTTTAACTTAGTTTTTCCTACAACACGATGTCGGTTGAAGCTTTTAAAAATGGAACGGATAAAAGATTATTTGTTGATGGAAGAAGAATTCGTTCAAAATCAGGAACAATTAAAGCCCCAAGAAGAGAAGGCACAGGTATGCATTTCAATTAACCAGATTTATTTAATTATTTACAAAAATAATTAATTGATCCGTTTAAATTTTTTTTTTTTAATTACAGGAAGAAAGAACCCGAGTAGACGATTTACGCGGATCGCCCATGGGCGTTGGTACTCTTGAAGAAATTATTGATGATGACCACGCGATTGTTTCGTCATCTACAGGACCAGAGTATTATGTTAGCATTTTATCTTTTGTAGATAAAGATTTATTAGAGCCTGGTTGTTCAATTTTACTACATCACAAGGTTTTTTTTTTTTCTTTTTTTTTTATTTTAGAATCAATTACTCTATCGTTTTATCATAATTTTTATAATTTGCTTTTATTGTAGGCCATGTCCGTTGTCGGTGTACTTCAGGACGATACAGACCCAATGGTCAGTGTAATGAAACTTGAAAAAGCACCTACCGAATCATATGCTGATATTGGGGGTTTAGAACAACAAATTCAAGAAATTAAAGAATCTGTAGAATTGCCGTTAACACATCCAGAATTATATGAAGAAATGGGTATTAAACCTCCAAAGGGTGTTATTTTATACGGTGTTCCGGGAACAGGTAAAAATAATTTTTAATATTAAATATTATTAGTTCACAAATAAGTTATTTAAAATTATGTATTCATTAAATAGGAAAGACGCTGTTAGCCAAAGCTGTGGCTAATCAAACATCAGCAACGTTTTTACGTGTTGTCGGATCGGAGTTAATTCAAAAATACCTTGGAGATGGGCCAAAACTTGTGCGTGAATTGTTCCGTGTCGCAGAAGAACACGCACCTTCAATTGTTTTTATTGATGAAATTGATGCGATTGGAACAAAGCGGTATGATTATAATTCAATTTTATTCGTTTGACAGTTGATGATTTCTTCATTTACTAATAATCATGGATGTTATCAGTTATGAATCAAATTCTGGTGGGGAGAGAGAAATCCAACGAACTATGTTAGAGCTTTTAAATCAATTGGATGGGTTTGATTCTCGAGGAGATGTTAAAGTAATAAAGTTATATAATAATTTTTTGAATCAATCAACGCATAACGTAAAGGTTTATCTAAAGAATTAATATAATTTAGGTTGTTATGGCAACAAATCGTATTGAATCACTCGATCCGGCATTAATTCGTCCGGGTCGTATTGATCGTAAGATTGAGTTTCCATTACCAGATGTGAAAACCAAACGGCGTATCTTCAATATTCATACCAGTAGAATGACTTTGGCAGAGGATGTAGATCTTGAAGAATTTGTAATGTCAAAGGATGATTTGAGTGGAGCTGATATAAAGGTAATGTATTAAACAAGTATCAAGTTTACCTTTAGATTTAGAGTTAACACCATTCACTTTTTTTCTTTTAAAGGCTATTTGTACCGAATCAGGTTTATTGGCACTTCGTGAAAGGCGTATGAAAGTGATTGCTGAAGATTTTAGAAAAGCGCGTGAAAAAGTTCTTTACCGTAAAACAGAAGGCACACCAGAAGGACTTTATTTGTAATTTTTTTTTTTTTTAATCATTAGAAATTGTTATTATTAATTATTATATGCAAATCAATAAAAGAAATAAAAAAGATAGTTTGTACTTGTTATTTAAAATGTAATGTATGCATTTATTTAATAGAGAGACATCATTAATATCGAATCTTTAAACCGAGACTTTATCTGATCTCATGAAAGATATATATCATGTAACGTGTAAATGTAAAAAGGATTTTAATTTTTCGGTAACGCCGCCCAAAAAGTTGGTTCGTGTGTGACAGACCAGATTTTAATCGACCAATCAAAAAAATTTTTTTTTTTACAGTTATATTATTAAATTAACCCTAGTCGGATTTTTTGATCGCAAAATCCGTTAACCAATCCGATCATGCGATCAAAATCAAAATTGATCGGCGTAAAACAACTTTTAATTTATCTATAATGACATATCAACAAAATATTGAAAATTAATTACTGGTAAATTTTATTAAATCAAGCCAGATTTTTGAGGATTCTGACGGAGAGTCAAATTATTCTAAAGAAGAACTTGAAGTTAAAAAGAAGAAGAAAAAGCTAAACTTCTTGGATTAGATTCTTATTACTTGAATCAAATATTTTATAAAGATTAAAATCTTTTCTTTATAATTTCAATTCTAATTCTCTCATCTTACTCAAATTACATTCTTGAACTTTTTCTTCATTTGCTCACCTTTTCTTTTAACTTCCAATCATTCCCTTTTTAATAACATTTTATTTTTCAGATTCTTTTACATGTTTGACTCATTTAGCTATTACTATAAGTATAGCATCAACATTGTTTTTAAATTTTTTTTTGCTTTTCTTATTAATTTTAACAGCCTCTTTTTCAATAATATCTGTTTCCTTATTTACTAAAAATAAAGGGGTTATATTTTCATATATTCTAAAAATCATATCCATTTTATTATACTAATGCCAATCCTTTCGCTTATTTTTAATTTAATTATTATATCTTTTTATAAATTCATACTTCTTTATTAATTAAATTTATCTTAAATGTAAAAAAAATAAAAATGTTAATAATTTAATATACTGTAATCAATATAAAAAAATTTACTTTTAATTGCATTTGCTTCTTTATTAAGTAAAACATTTTTTGTTATATTTATTTAATTTATTTCTTTTAAACTAAAAAGAATAATTTTTTAAGATAATCTTAACTTTATTTTATTTCTATTTATTTTTAAATTTTCATCAGAAGAATCTTAATTTTATTTTATAACCTTTATCTTTATCTTTATCCCTTTAAACTAATATCCTAAATGTATATTTGATCTATTTCAAACTGATTTAGATTCAAATTTTGCTACTAAGTTGAAATAAAAAAAAGTATATAATTGAAGATTATACAGCTGTTAGAAAAGAATATGTTGTTACTAAAAAAAAAGAATTCTGTTGTTAAAAAAGAATATGTTGAGAACTTGTTTATTATTGCTACTATTATATAAAAACTGGTTTAGGTAAAAGTAAGTATGAAGATGTAATTATTTTATTTAAAAATCTATAAAAATTATATTAATATATTTAATAGAAAATTTTCTCTTTAATTTGTATTTGATTCATATTAATTTTCTTTTTTTAAAGATACTGATTTACTGATCATATTATATAATTTTATTAGCCAATCAAAAATTTGAATAATTAAAATTGAATTAGTCTAATATAAAACAAAAATTATATAAGTAAATTATTAGTATCC
>CAJVPQ010000521.1:0-26573 GCA_910591825.1 Funneliformis caledonium
TCATAGTTTACAACTTAAACTCCCTGTTAGCAAATAAGCTTTGTTATCCTAACGACGTAGTGTTTAGGCTTAACAACGTAATAATAATTAATTATATATATAATTCATTTTCTTTTTTCTTCTTTTTTAAAAAAAAATTCCTTATTTTTTTTTATATACAAATCGTATTTTTTCTAACCATCTATTTTTCTTTTATTCAAACTTTCACAATGTCTTTCTTTAAAGAATGATTAGAAAAATTTGTAAAATTTTAAATGAATTTAGTTATAAATATTATATGATTTTATTTGGAGAATAAGATAGATTTAAAGCATAGTTGATTAGCAGCCAAATTATTGATTTAATAAGTAATTACAATTCTTTAATCCTTTAAGTAAAATAATTAAACAAAGACTTGTCATCAAATCTCCAATTTGTGAAAATCAATGCTAAGATGTGAGAAGACTAAGTGTGTTTAATTTTCTAAGTTATAGAAATATACTTTTGAATATATAGATCAGTTACTATTAAGATTAAATTATAAATCACATGATTTATAATATGATTTTATATTCATATAACTTAGGGTCATATATTTTCTCTCACATATGCTTTTAGTATATGCTAACTTAAGTTTTATTAAGATCAATAGATTTTTATATTTTAAAAAATTAATTAATTATATAATTATTTTATTTATTATTAATTTTAATAGAATCCTATATCTACTTTTGATCGATATGTAAATAAGAATCAAAATAAAGATTTTTGTAAAGATTTATTTTTAAGTTAGCAAAATCGAATCAAAGTTCTTTCTAAAGATTTTGATAAAGTTATTAAAATATTATATGATTTGAACATAAATTATAGATTAGATTTAGCTAAAAAATATCTTCATAAATTTATTACTTGCAAAGATATTGAAAAAGAAAAAGATTTTATTATTATTAATAAAAGTAATCTATTCTATTAAAATGTTATGATAAAATTGTTAGAAAAGTAATTCGTAATGTTGCAAAAAAATGTTGCAAATCATTTTAGACTTAAAATAAAAATTACCTGTGATGCACATTCTAAAATTAATCGTAAACAAAAAATACATGCTGATTCAGAAAAATTAATTGGTCATGATCTTTATGCAAATTTTTAGATCTAGTAACCACTGATTTATATGTATATAAAAATAAAAATCTTGATCCAGAAATTCAAAGAATATATGATGAAAATGAAGATAGTTTTGGAAAATGATTATATAAAATTGCTAAAGATCATATACCATGATTAGTGTTATCATATGAAATATTTAAGCAAAAAATAAATTTAAATAATGAACAGAAAATAGGTGTAGTATTTTGTGCAGAAAACTATGAAGCTGCAGGATATTAGGATAAGAATAGATTAGAATTTGCAATAGGATTTATTTATGAAATTGGTGTAGTTAAAGAAGGGTATTTTATTTATCTTAAATATGATATTGCTATTAACATGATATCAAATTCAATATAATGTTAATTAATGCAAGCTGTACATGATACAGCTAAACTTAATTTAAGTAAAGGTAATGTTTAATATACTAATGCAATTACTTTAACTGAAAAAACTGCTAAAACAATAGGAAAAGAAGCAGATATTACAAAAAATTAGATTTTTTAATTAATTTTATAATAATTTTTATTTTTTTATATATTTTATTAATAAAAAAATAATTAAAATAAAGGTCTAAACTATATCATTTTAATGTTTAATTATCTTGATAAAAAAATAATTAACTTTATGTATTTCTAACTAAATTTATAATTTATAATTTAAATTAATAAAATAAATTTCAATTATTAACTATTAATACATTTTAACTATTATAAAGTATTTCAATTATTATAATATATAATTTTTATAGTTTTAAAATATTAATTTATTAAAAATACTATTTTAAGTCAACTCGAGTCAAGTCGAGTTTGAGTCAAGTTTAAATTGAGTTGAGTTAAATATTTAACTCAACTTGAATTTGATTTGACTCGTAAATCATCGAGTCAAAAAATATAAACTCGACTTGATTTAAATTTGACTCAGCTTATCTGACTCGTGAGTTAACTTGATTCATTTAGAACTCTAAATATAGATGATGACTTATTACAAGTAGATAAAATAGAAGAAGTAGATAAAAGTATCATCAGTTTTCCTACAAATAATGAATTATTAAGAAATACAAAAAAATGTTCAATTTGTCAAGACTTTTAATCTGAATAAATTTCCAATTATATTAATCGCATTCTAGCATAATTTGGTAATTCACAACTGATAAAAGTTATTGCATATAAATTATTTTCTGATTTATTTCCTAAAAGTTTAGTAGAAAGAAATTAAATCATGAACTAAAAAAGAAATTGAATTGTACTTTATATGTAGAGTTAAAATAACAGGATTTTTCTGTAATTGGCTAATTATATACTAATATTATTAGCTAATAACAAATCATGTGACTATTCATTCTAATAAAAGATTTAAAAAATTTAATTTTTTAAGTCTGAAATCATTAATATTTATATGAAAATATTATATAAAAAGGATCAAGTTATCTTTAATAAGTGAAAAATATATTAAAATATTTTTTTTTATGAAATTATATTAATGTAAAATACATTTAGATATTTATCTAAATTATAGTTCATTATTAGTTATTTGGTTTAAAAATTTAAATCAAAATTATACAATAAAGTTAAAACATGAAAGAATAGTATACATTATCTATTGTTTATTAGAAATAATCTAACCTTCTCTTTTATTTATATAAGTAAATAAAATAAATCTTAAAAATATATACCAATATATAATTCAAATCTCAATCTCTTTTTTTCTCTCTCTCTATATGTACATATAAAATAATATATTGCAAAGAAATCCTTATTAGCTAAGTTTTGAATTACCTTACTTTTTACCAAATTACTTTGACAGTTTATAAAACAGAAGATATACTTTAGAAATTTTTTATTTTAACCTTTGCGAATTTATCCCTGTAGTTGCGAATCTATTTAAAGATAAATAATCATCTTTTTTATATGAATTTAATATGTGACGATCATTTTAAAAATCAACTAATTAGGCTTAAGCCTGTTATGCTTACAGAGTCTACTCAGCAAATAGATCAAAATAATAGGTAATATTATTTAATTCAATAATTAATTATTATTTAAAATAATTTTATTTAATTTATTAATTAGATCATATAATACGTACTAAATCATATTCAGGAACTGCAGAGAAAGACAATATTTGTAATAAATATCATTATATTTGATCTGATAAGAACTTTTATAATAAAATCAGAAGAAAAATACTATTATCAGTAAATATCAAATTTATGCCTAAATTTTATTGAGAAAATAGTCCTTTAAAATCTCATCTTCAAAATCTTGATCTTTGGGATATGTGAAACTTACTTAATAATGACAATAATAAAAATAATCAGATAACAAATTCTTAGATTATATTGGCTGATAAAGCAATTAATAGAGCATTTAAAGATACACTGATTTTTTTAGAATTTTGTAAAGTAATGAGCGATGTTGCAGAATAAAAAGCAAAAAGTAAAGGTAAACAGAATATGAATTATAGTAAAGAATTTACTAATTTTTTGATTCTTTTAGAAAGTATTAATTTTAGAACTTTGGATTTATTTCAACAAAATTTAGAGAGAAAAACAATTAAATCATTAAGGTATTATTTATAAAGTTTGTTTATCTTTAAATTTTTCGATACTTAATTATTAATTATAAATATTTTTTAATTATTAGAAAATTATGTTGTAATGATAAAGATTTACTAACTGATCTAGATCTCTGTTTTGAAAATATTGCTCATTTTAAATGATTAATTGATACTATTTAATATGATAATCTGATTGTCGCAATGACAGATAATACAAAATTAAAATCACAATTAAAATATTCTTTCACTCTTGGCTGTATTGTTAGATCAATTTTTCAAAAGAAGAAACATGTATATATGTTTATGCAGATATTCCAAATGTAATTACAAAAATCAAATCATCAAATGGAATTGCTAAAAATATTTGTGTATATTTATTACGGGTATAGTAAATACTAATTTAATAATTAACTTATAATTTAAAAGATACCTTTACCTAAATTTTCACTATTGCTCTTATTTCTAATAAAGGATTGGATATTGCTAATGATATTGAAAGGTTACATAGAAAATTGATTGAAGAAATTGCACCACAACTCAATCTTCATATTTTATCATTAGGATCTGATGGTGCAATTACAGAATTTCAAGCACAACTATCAATTCTTAATATTCAAACTCTCAATAAGTTAACAATATCTGAACCTTCTTTGGATATTAATTTTTCGTATCCTATTTTGAATAATGTTAGACCTATAATTCGTATACAAGATCCAAAACATGCAAAAAAACTGCATGAAATGCTATTATGTTTGGAATACAATTGTTAACATTTGGAACATCATCTATATGATTTCAATATTCTTTAACTCTTATAAATCATCATGATTCAGTAATGTATAAAAATAATATTATTAAACCTTTTGTTCATCAACTCTCAAACAATGTTTTGAAAAAGATTATAAGATTGAATTAGATATGAAAGGATTTGTTATATATTTGTTTATAATGGGTAAGTATTAAATATTTAATATTAATTATTATTTTATAATATTTAAATATTAATTTAAATTTTTTTTAGGTGAATTAATGTATAGTTATCTTAATCATGACATTGCTCCTATTTATTGTCTTGCTGATCATAAATAAATTTGTTAAAAATTTTATTTGACCCAGGTTATCCGGGGGTCAAACTATAATGGGTCGGGTCAGGGTCGGTTTTATAAATATTAATCCGGGTATTTGTACGGGTTGGTTTTTATAAACGGGTCGAGTCCGAGTATATCCTCAAACCCGACCCGATTCGACCCTTTCGGAACACTACGTCCATTTATGTTTATTTTTTTATGGAAGAGAGCTACCTACAATCCCTTTTAATTTATGCATTTTTAATAGTAAATCCAAATTGTGTTTATTTTAATAAAAAAGTGATTATAAATTTGAAAATTTTAATCTAACTTTTTTTAATTATAAAAACTAAAATAATTTGTCCTTTTTTTTTTTTCATTTCATTATTTTTAAAAATCAAAAACCATTCAGAAAAAAAAAATTTTCGTAAATTACATTAACGAGCTTTGAATTTAATTAAACCTTCGGATCCATTATATAATACAGCAAAACTTTAAATGGCTGATAAGAAAATTGAAAAATTTAATAAAATGTTCAAAGACTATAACAAGAAGTCATAATCATTCATAAATTTGAAATTGTAGATTTGTACTTACTTTGTAAGTATAAATAAAAAGTGTATTTTTTTTTTTTATTTTATTCTTACTTATCTTAATAGAATGTTTACGCACAACTATAATTAATTGACGGTAAATCTTAAACGCTTGGTTGCAAGTTAAGGTATTCCTTAATATTTACTCAATACTAAGGCCAGGCAAATATATTTTAGATTCTCGTGAAATAAAATTTTAAAATTGACATGGTCACCCGAGTTTATTTTTTTTTATATGTAAATTTTTTTATATGTATTGTTATATTCTGTATTACATAAATAAATTTTGTATTACATAAAATAAAATTGTTAAATCTATTCTTTCGTCGCTTTCTTTAAACAAAATCTAATATGCCAATAATCATTATACGTGATTTGCTTCGTTCTAAAGTAGTATTTGAATAGGTAGGGAGGGCTTCCTGTTAATGATGATATGAACATAGAAGATCCGGAAGATGAATGTGATGAATCTATTAAAGTTATCATGAATGAAGTATATTACTATTATTGTATGATTGCCATACAACTAAGAAGAAGCGTGGTAAAGACGTAAAATTTCAACAAAAAGGTCACGAAAATAATATGTAACAAATTCACATTTTTCGAATTTATTATAATAAAGTTTATTAAGTGAGGTCACGTGATAAAAATTTTACTATAAAAAAAAATCCTGAACGAGAATTTAAAATTTTATCGGATTTGCTTTTCCTTAGTTCTTTGGGAAATCATTACATAATATTCCAATAAATAATGTTCTTGGTAGAGAACATCCGCAATTTGAAGGGACCAATAACACGCCTATTGAATATCATAAAATAATAAAAAAAGAATGGATATTAATCATTGCTTGATCTTAAAATCAAAGATGGCTTGTCTAGAAAAGATTTTAACATCAACATTTTCACAATTAACTTTCCATTTTCAATATTAACAGATATAGCCCCGACAATAGACTCTAGTAAAATATAATATTAGAAAATAATAAAATTTAATAATCAATCAACCAATAATACATTAGCACATGACTATTTCTCCACCTGGGCTTAGATGCTGAATAAATAATGAATGTGCTTTAATAAAATTGGTAAGGATTCAACATTACATCATCGAGATCTTCGGCGGCGAATAGGTAAGACTAATAGAATTCGGAGGATCGAATGATGATAAGTACGACTTGAAAACTTCATGATGTTTTTTACCCAAATTCACGTTTTTGAAATGCTTCTGCCAGAACATTATCTGATTTGGTGATCATCTTAATAGAAAAGCTGGTAATTTATTTATTTCCTAAAATACTTTAATTAGTTCATCTTAGCAAATATCAGTTTTAAGCTCTTGACAAAGAAATATAGAATACATGATTTTATTTACATTATTATTTTGCAATTTCTATATGTCTCATTCAACAGTTGAGAGAATACCAAGAATTAAAATATTATATAAAGGGAAGACTATAAAATATTTCAAATCTTAAAAATTTAAAATTTCGAATCGAAATGCAAATTGTGTTATTTTTAAACATAATAAATCTTTCTATGTCAGGATACGATCATTTAAAATATATTTTCTTAAATGCTTTTTTTTTTTAAAAAAAAAAAAAAGAGAAATAATTAAGTATTATAAAGAACCGGTTGCATATTCCTAGAATTCAAAAATTGATGATGGAAATTATTCAACAATATCTAAATTTTATCTCCAAAAACTTTGTGTAACCAAATTTTATTCTTGCTGTTTTTTATTGTTGATTTCGCTCTTATTGATTATCGTAAGTACAATTGTAAAAACATATAACCGAAATACCTATAATGAAAAGAGAAAATAATAATTATTGAACATAATGTATTGTTGGGAAAAATGACCTGTTGTGGTTAGTAGCACTTAAAACTCATAATAAATCCCTCTGTTCTGATGTAATTATAACATGTCATGTTAATTTTTGTGTAAGGCAGATAAAAATGGTTTTATAAATGTCCTTTTTCATTTAATTGGAATATTCGAGTTACGATTGTAATTTACGTTGTCATGTGATTTTGGTATGATGTTTAAATAATAAAGAAGTTTTTTCGTTGTTGCAGATAATTTTCCTTGAGTTTTCTGAATACAAGGCATTTTGTATGTTTTCATTGTTTAATATCTTCCCAAATTATTGCTGTAATCATGATCTTAGGAAAGAAGCGGTGCTTTAAAAGACTTTTATTGTATCTTGAACTTTCGAAAAAATCAACATTATAAGAAGAAGTTCAGTCCGATCGCGATATTTTGTTGAAATCGATCACGTTGCAAAACAACGTTCGATTCCTGTTGCAAGTCGTGTTATCATCATAATTCTTTCATAGTGAATTCATTGCTATTCGTTTGGACAATTTTTTTGTCATATTTAAGAAAATTCCGAAAATATTCTTAAGATGATTTATTAACACACATCAATAAAGAAATAAAATATTTTAATATTTATTTTATAAAAAAAGTTTAAAAAAAAAAAATACAGAAAGCTTCGCAAATAGCATGACAAGAGGTTGAGAGAATTTAATATAATATAATTTTTTTTTCATTGTCTATTTTAGAGTAAATAAGGAATCCTTATCCCTATGTTTCCAATTATCTAAAAGTTGACTGATAATGTGCCACAATTATTTTACAATACCAATTTATGCATGTCACTATACATCACTCGGTACGGAGATATATTCCCGAAATTCCGATTTTCGATATAAAACATATCCATCGTATGAAAAAAATCTTGTCCTTAATTTTTCTCTTAAACAAGAAAGAGTTTTATCTTATATAATAAATACTACATTTAAGTATAAGCATGACAAAAACCGAAACAAATCATGGCGAATGCCTATACATCTTAGAAATGATAAATTCAACGGAGAGTATGAACATTTTAGTTGATAAATTATTCATATTATTGGTTAAATTACAAAATCAAGGTAAAAACTTTAGCGAAACGAAAAATTTTCTTATTAAAGGCATTGCTCTTTCTACTAAACCAATTGAAGATATTTTAACTGGCTTAAAGAAAATCTACATAAATCAAAAAATGTTTTTTTTCTTGAAATTTTTCTTATTACAATATGCTCAATTTAGATGAAAATAATAGTGAAGGATTCATATACTTCTTAAAAATAGCTGAAAAATATCCTATTGCACAAGTGTACTTAAGTAGATGTTATATTAAAGGATTTGGAATTGAATTCAATAATGATTTAGCATTTTATTTGATGTAAAAAGCGATAGAAAATGGATATATTTGCACTCAATATCTTAGCAAAGGAACTGATGCGGATTTGGAAAAGGCAATTTATTGGTATCAAAAAGCTTCAGAAAATGAAATAGATAACGCAATGTTTAATTTAACAATATGTTATAAAAATAGAAAAGGAACAGATGTAAATTTAGAAAAAGCAATTTATTGATATAAGAAAGCTGCAGAAAATGGAATTGATAATGTAATGTATAATTTAGCAAATTGCTATGAAAATGGAAGAGGAACAGTAGCAAATATTGAAAAGGCATTTTATTGGTATCAAAAAGCTGTAGAAAATAAAAATAGTAATGCAATGTTTGATTTAGCTTTATGTTATAAAAATGGTAAAGGAACAGAAGTGAATTTAGAAAAAGCATTTTATTGGTAATGCAATGTTTAATTTAGCATTATGCTATGAAAATGGTGAAGGAACTGATATAATTCAAAAAAAAAGCATTTTATTAGTACCAAAAAGCTGCTGAAAATGGGTTTGCTAAAGCAATAAATAATTTAGCTACTTATTATTTTAATGGTAAAGGAATAGATGTAAATTTAGAAAAGCATTTTATTGGTATCATAAAGCAGCAAAAAGCGAAAATAATAATGCAATGTTTAATTTAGCTTTTTGTTATGAAAATGGTGAAGGTACAGATATGAACTTAAAAAAGGCAATTTATTGGTATCAAAAAGGTGCAGAAAATGGAAAAAATAATTCAATGTTTAATTTAGCTTCATGCTATAAAAATGGTAAAGGAATTGGTGTAAATTTAAAAATAGCATTTTATTGGTATAAAAAAGCTGCAGAAAATGGAAATAATAATGCAATGTATTATTTAGCAAATTGTTATAAATATGGAGAAGGAATAGAAATAAATTTAGAAAAAGCATTTTATTGGTATCATAAAGCTGGAGAAAATGGAATTGATAATGCAATTTATAACTTAACAATTTGTAAAAGTGAAAAAGAAACAGATGTAATTTTAGATAAGGCATTTTATTAGTATTAAAATTCTGTAAAAAATGAAAATAAATTTGCTCAATACCATTTAGCTAAGTTTTATCAGATTGGATGGAAAGTTAAAAAGGATGAAATTAAAGCATTTGAATTATATAAAAAATCAGCAATACAAGAATATAGTGATACACAAAATAAGTTAAAGTATTTTTATGAAAATGGTATAATAATTAAAAAAAATTTAGAAAAAGCATTTTAAATTAGCAAAAAATCAAAATAAAGTTGAAAAATATATTTTAGGCAATTATTATTATTATGTAATATTTGTTAAAAAAAGATATTAATAAGGCATATAAATGGTATAGAAAATCAGCTAACTAAAATTATAATAATGCACAAAATGATTTAGGATATTTTTACGAACATAGTATAAATGTAGAAAAAAATTTAAAAAAAGCATTTTATTGGTATCATAAATCAGCAAAAAATGAAAATTATATTGCTTAATACAATTTAACTATTTGTTACCAATATGGATTATGTATTGAAAAAGATATAAATAATGCTCTTATATGATATAAAAAATCTGCAAAAAATGAAAATAAATTTACATAATTTAATTTAGGATTTTATTATGAGAAAGGTGTTTATATTAAAAAAAATTTAAAAAAGCATTTTATTGTTATCAAAAATTAGCAAAAAATGAGCATGATATTGCACAATATAAATTAGAATATTTTATGAAAAAAGTATTGGAATTAAAGAAGATTTAAAAATGGCATTTTATTATTATCATAAATTATCAGAAAATAAAAATAAAGATGCTTAATATAATTTAATTAAATGTTATATACATGAAATAGGAATTAATAAAGATTTAGAAAAAGCATATAAATGGCATCAAAGATTAGTAAAAAATAAAAATCAATTTGAAAGGAGTTTTGGAAAATATAAAGCTAATAGTTAAAATATTAATGCAATTGAATTTATTAATAAAACTTTAAATAATCAAGTTAAATTTATATTCTTTAATGAGTTTACTAATTTAGAGTTACTTGATAAAAGAGGTTTTGAAAGTATTATAAAAGCAACTTGGTTGAAAACTGGTAATTTAATTGTATTTAAAAGATTGATAAATACAAATGCTTTCAAACAAGATGCTTTTATTTATGAATTAAAAATTTATTTATATTTTAATTATTATAATCAAATTATACATTGTTTAGGCATTAGTCAAAGTAAATATTAATTATTTTATTTATTTATTTTTAAAAAATAATTGCTTATTAATTTTTTGATTATAGATCCAAATACAAATGAGTATCTTCTTGTAATACAATATGCTAATGGTAACGATCTTCAAAATTATCTTAAAAATAATTTTAATAATTTAACTTAGTATAATAAGAAAAAGTTAGCAATTCAAATTGCCAATGGATTAAATTACTTACATAATGAAGAGGTTTTGTATAGAGATTTAGTAAGTTGTTTTTTTTTATTATATTAAAATAAATAAATAATTTTATTTTAAATTATATAATCTAATTTAGCATTTTAAGAATATACTTATTCACAACAATAATGCTAAAATTTCTGATTTTGGTATTTCAAAAATTGGAAATAATTCTACTACACATATTGGTCCTTATGGTAAATTTGCTTATATAGAATCACAAATACTTTGTAATCATAATTTTCAGTATATTAAGCCTTCAGATATTTATAGTTATGGTGTATTAATGTGGAAAATTTCTAGTGGATATCCTCTGTTTAGAGATCTTAATGGTGCAATAATTTGTGCTATTATTAGTAATAAAACTCGTGAAAAAACTATACCAGATACTCCTAAGGATTATGAAATACTTTATAAAAAATGTTGGGATCACGAACCTGAGCAAAGACCAACTATTACAGAAATATTAGAAGAATACTCAAAGATGAGCTTTATAAATAAACTGATTAAAAGTATGTTTAAAGCATTAATAATTTTTATACTAGTTTATTAATTTAATAAAATGAAGTTAACAGAAATTTTTTTTGAATTGGTCAATAACAAGTTAAATAATAAAATTAAAGTCATACATTTTGATGAGTTAATTGATTTAAATCCACTTGATGAAGGCGGTTTTGGAATTATCATAAAAGCAACATGGTCAAAAACAAATGATTATACTGTTTGTAAAAAATTAACTAATACAAGTATATTGAAATGTAATGAAGATATATTAAGCGCATTTATTCATGAGTTAAAAACACATTTGCACCTTAATTATAGTAATCGTATTATACGTTTCTTGGGTATTAGTCAAGGTAATTTAATAAGTTTAATTATTTGTTTTGGTAATTTTTAATTACTAATTAAAATTTGTTTGTAGATCCAAGCACAAATGAACTTTATTCTGTAATGGAATATGCAAATGGTGGTAATCTCAAAGTTATCTTGAGAATAATTTCGAAACGTTAACTTGGAAAGATAAAAAAAAATTAGCTTTTCAAATTGCAGATTGATTGATTAAATTATTTGCATAACGAGGATGTTTTACACAGAGATCTTGTAAATATTGCATTTAATTATTTTATTTGATAAATGTTATACAAATTATTAATGATTTAGCACTCTAAGAATATAGTAATTCATGAAGATAATGCCAAAATTACAGATTTTGGAATTTCAAAATTGAAAATAATTACACAATTCATATTGGACTTCTTGGTAACGTCGCCTATATGGAACCACAAATACTTGCCGATCAAAATTTTTCAATATGTTAGGCCTTCAGATATTTATAGTTTTGGTGTTTTGATGTGGGAATTTTCTAGTGGACATCCTTCATTTAAAGATAAGTTTGATAATAATCAAGACCTTATTATTGCTATTACTTGTCAAACTCGTGAAACTACTATTGCGGACACGCCCGAGGATTACGAAAAACTTTATAAAAATTGTTGGAAACATTTACCTGAGGAAAGACCAATTATTAAAGAAGTATTGAAAATATTTTTGAAGATGGGATTTGGAAGAAAGATTGATGATGAAGATGAAGTAGCCAAAAGTAAATACTTGTAATATACTTTTTTTTTTATTTTATAATTTATATTATTTTTATTAAATTATTTTCAATCTATAAATATAGACATAATTACAGAACATATTAACGCTAATAATTCAGATCCTAATTCACAAGTTGGCGATTCTATCCAAATTAATAATGATGAATTAGATGGTAAGGTTGTCTATTTAAATTTATTGATTGTATAAATTAAAAAGCTTATTAATTTAAATTTTAATCATTTAATTGTATTAAAAAATTATGAATAAGATTAGAACACTTTTTATTTATTTATTTATTGCTTTTTATTTATTCATTTTAAATAAGTTTAAACGAACATCGTATGTTTAGAAAAGCTATTAATAGTAAAGGCAGTTTTAATCTCTTAAATAAAGCTTTTTAAATAAAATATAATAAAAAGGTGGTATTTTGTTTTATATTTTAATTCTACAATAAATGTTGAATATGTTTCTCAGATCTGAAAGTGTTACGAAAGCAACTATATTTATTTGCATAATTAAATTCGGATATTTGATTAATTATGATACTAATAGTTCACTTATTTTCTGTATCGAACTATCAATTTACTATCAATTAGAATTGTAATTTACAAAAGATGGATAATTCAACCATGTCTTACGTAATTAGTAATGTCATTGTAAGTGATAAATGTTGTTATATTTATGTATGAATCATAAATAAGCTTTAAATAGTTTGTATGCGTTAAGGTCCGAATTGATACCCAAACACGAATTTCGTATGGAGTGCTTTTGTTCCAAACATGAAATTGTCCCTTGAGATATCCTTAATGTCCACATCGAACCCGTCTTTAAGGACCAATTTTGAATGCACTAATGAACACATTAATTAGGAAATTAAATACCTTCTATAAATATCTACCATTCAAACATCTGAAGTGGACATTTTCGATATCCCAAATTGACAATTTGAGAAAATATTGGATTAGGCGTTGGAATTGATTTAAAAATTTATCAATCGAGTTTATGGTTTCGATTAATCGATTCTAATCGATCTTATTTATAACGCGCGGACAATCACCAAAAAAAGAAATTTAAATGTTATGCCAAGAAAATATTATTCATAAAAAAAAAATTTACATTTTATGATACTATACTTTAAGCGCAGGTGATTCTAATACATTAAAATAAGGTTGAACAAATGCATTCACGATATTATTGCGTACTAATCGTGTAACGCTAGCTAAAAGTTAAAAAGTTTATACTTTTAATAGTGTATAAATCAATTCTTTTTTAATATGTTTAAATCAGAGCAAAGTAGATTACTAAAAAAAAAAAATATTTCATTTATTGCTTCATTTAATACAATCGAAAAAAAAATAAAAGGTTACAACTGAAGAAAAATTTGAGATATTGCTTCTTGCCTTCGAGTAATAGATATCATGAAAGTGTTGGAAATGATTCTTTAATTCGGATTTTCTAAATGAAAATTCTTGGACAAGTTGACATTCGAAGCGGACAAATTTTATTCAATTTTTTGAATTCTATTATTCATATTTTTTCCATGTATTTATTTTATTGACAAGAGCTTATAATACTAGCGCCGAAGGACCATCACCAGTGTTGGCCTTTTCGACTAATGGACTTTTGGACCATTGGACTATTGGACTATTGGACTACTGGACTTAGTCCATTCCAATTCCATTAAAATTTGGACTTTGGACTATAGACTTCGTCCAACAGCTATAAATTTATATTTAATTTTCGCAATTATTATGTAAATCTTTTTATTGATATTTATTAGAATTTTTTAAATAATTAGGTTCTCCAAACCTGAAAAATCCAGATCAGTCAGTAGAAATTGTTCTAGTGAGCGATTTTATTATTGTCCAAAATTTATAAGTTAGGCTAGCATTATAAATTTAGCCAGAATTATAATATATAAAATTATAATTTGGCCAAAATTATATAATCAGAGTCCATTTGAATTGGAATTGGACTGGACATCTCCATTAGTTCCAAAGTCCAATAGTCCATTATTGGGAATTGGACAAGGTCCAATTCCAACACTGACCATCACAATATTAATCTTTTTGTTATTTATTTTAATAATTTGGGAATTAGGTAACACAGCGAGTCCTTTTACAAAACGAAAATTAAAAAAGAATTACCAGGATAAAAAATTCTCAAAAAACAATTTTTATGAAAAAAAGAAAGATCCAAACTTCAGAACAATAAACTCTTACAACATTCAAGCAGCAGACGAACAAAAGCATTCCAACCCGTGAGACCCCTTGCCACAGGTAAATAAATAGCTTTATAAGAAAAACAAATCGTTTTATTTATCGTTGCTTGAAAATATACTTTGCTTAAGAAACCTCTCCTTACGTTTATATCTTTTGTGGCAAAGCAAATGACGTTGCATCCTAAATATTTCCACTAAATCATAAAACAATAAGAGTTTTCATTTTTTGTTTTTGTCCGCATTGTCAAGTAAAAAAGCAAGCTTTCATCAAGCTATTTTAAAATTACAAAAAATTAAAAAGTTGTTACTCTTGCACAATAACAAAAACATTAATTCAGTTGACTATTATCAAATTTCCAAATGAAATCACAGCAAATAAAAAATTTATTGATTATATTTTCGCTTCAAAATTCCATAAATTGTGGGGAATAAATGTCCCTACAGCTAAAATATCAGAATTATGCACAAAAATTTTGTTTGTGTGAAAGTCCTCTCGTGAAAGTTCTCGTGCCTTAGGAGCAATTGGACGAAAAGTGGATCTTGGATATAGGCATGGAAAAGTTAACCGTCTATTACGTCTACACTCTACGGTATTATGAAATCGATCAGAAGTGAATGATTAAATCGATCCCTAATCGTTTCAGCAACCAAATCTTTGAGGTCAATATTCAGACCTAGAATTGAACAGGTCTATAGTTTTAATATTGTCATCGTTATGATTGATTTAGCCAATAGGATTGTACCGAAGGATATCATGTGATGTTGCGTCATAACGGCTTTAAATCACCCCTTTTTACTTGAAAAAAATTTACTTCTTCTTGGATTTGATGACATTCCATTGGCACAATAAAATCCTATTTGTTACAAAATAGTGTTAAGAGTCCTTTCCTATAATTAATTATGGCTTGGGTCACGGACCGGAAGCTTCAACATCGAAGGTGTATTTTTTCTTTACTTTATATTTAATTTACTTTTTAAGCATAAGTCTTATAAATTTTCAGGTTTCGTTCCAAAATTTGTAATTTAGTGAATGCGTTATATTTGAAACTGACTTGTCATATTAAAGAAAGCTTTCGACAAATCCTAACTTTATGTTTAATATGGTAACCCCTGAAGGATTTTTAAGCTTGCGATTTTCATAAGAAATATGATTCCCATACCTTACAATTTGAACTTTTCGAAATATTCTAACCCTATCCTAACCAATAAAAATACATTCTATTACTTAAAAACATAATTTACGTTAATCTCAATTTTTTCTTCCCTTTTTATGAAAAGATTTTTCTTCCGTTCTATGGTACGAATTTAACGGGAAATATTGATAGATGAAGTAGATTTTACAGAAGTTTGTAAATTTCGAAATTGTTAATGGGAGGATACTTTTTCCCAAATTTACACCTATCCTTCATTGACCGACTCAACATATAATAATATATAATATTTTTAAAATTGTTTGAACATCATCATAAATTCTCCCAAATCCCTGGAAATTAAAAGTTCGAATGCCAAAATTGGGGTTAAATTGCATCCAATTACATTTTTTCATTTTCGATTTTTTCTTATTATTCATTTAATTCTAGTTTTTAGGGACAAACGTAAACCACTTATCGGCATAGAATGGATTCTGTGGAAGAAAATGGGACAAACTTTCTTGGGAGTTCATGACTATATTACTAGAGTACGCATCAGCTATTCACAATCTATCGCTATCTAATTGTGAAAATGGGTAGCAAAAATAATTCAAATAAGATATTTATTAAATTTGGATTACAAAAAAAAAAATAAACTGAATTATTAACTGTAACTCATTTTATATTATTAGCGAAGAGAGAGAATCATAACGTGGTTTATTAAATAATTACATAATTATTTATAAATTTTCTTTATTATTTAAGATCACGATGCTTGCACTTAGCCAGTTATATATTAATCTATAACTGTTTCTCCCGGACATCCCGTAGAGGTGTACAGGCAACATCCTTGACGTAATGGTTACAAGTATAAATAAGGAAGGAAATCTCCTAATACCGAGGAAACAAAAAAATAGAGCAAGCAATATAAAATGTATCTTTTTAATCCCAAAATAACTCGGTATAATGAACTTTAAAGCAAAGCTTCAAAGACCACTGGTCCATCATTACCGCTTTGACAATTTCTTCACAGGAAAATAAAGCTGAATAGACTGGAAACCGGGTTATTTGGCTGTAGGCAAAACTCCTAATTCTTCTCTTTATCTTCGGTGTACCAAAGAAAGAACTCAGTAATCTTCAGTTAAACAGTCATTTTAAGTTTTATACTTGAATGAAATACAAAAAAAAAGGAAATAAAATAGCAAATATACCTTCGGTGTTGAAGTTTCCGGAATAAGAGAAGCATTAGTCGTAAACTAATGTGTCAACATTAGTACTTACAATGAGCTAATTTGATTATCAACAACAGAATTATATCACATCATTATAAAATGTAGTCCTACAATTTAAGAAAAGAAACAATAACCACGAAAGATTACAAAACGTCTCTGTAAATATGCTTACAGTGTTGGAATAGACCACAAAGATGGCATAAACATTTTTTTAAAAAAAAATGCATTCCGTAAGAGAAGTGGTAATACAACATGTAATACTCTAGAAACAATATCTTCCCCAGTTTCGAAAACACTTATTTCACCCCACGTGATTTTTAGCCGGGATAATGTCTTTCATTGCGAAAAAGAAGCCTGAAAATAAAAAATAATAGTAATTATAAGTACAAACAAAATAAAAAAAGTAATATAAATATACACGAACTGAATAAAAAAAAATTATGAATGAAATACCTTTTCATTCTATTCTTCTTGGGACAAAGTCCCTACATTTTTTTATAAGTTGTGCGATTATCACCGAAGTAAAAAAAACAAAATCAATATCACATGAGGTTTCATCATCGAATACGATCAAATACATCAGGTAAAAAATATTAGGCCAAATTAAGAATTCAATTAACATATTTGGAAATGAAAAGCAAGCATTTGAATAAGACGAAAACATTTTCCGACAAGTTTTGAGCACATCTTATCTTTCTCATCGTACCTTATACAAAATTATGACCAAGTTACATGTTCTTTTCTTTTTCGTATTACAAAAAAATTCTCATAATAAACCACACCCACCTTGAATAAACTATCAGGGTCTTATCTTCTTTCAGCGAGAGACTATCTTCTAAAAAGCTTTGCTCCTGCCGTAGCTGATATTTGGATTTCAAATCTTAACCTGCTGGTAAGCTCATTATTCTTTATTAATGTACCTATCATTATCGACTATAATCTTCCTCTCGTCATCCCGTGTAAAATTTCTCCTTGATATTTACTTCTAAGCGTAACTGATATTCCGATCTATTGCATCTATTACCTTTTTTTACTATTTTTACTTAGATTCTATAACTAATTTCTTTTCACTTCTTTTTCTAGAATTTATTTTTAAACGATGAAGATACTTGGAGACGAACTTTTATTTCGTGTTCTGATTTCATACTTCCTTTTTTTTCACGATAATTAACAACTCATATTGACAAGACAAAAAAATTTAAAAAAAAATATGTGCTGTATTAGTGATAAACCTTATTAATTTTTAATTTTATTAGTAGAAGTAGACAAAATATGTGGAAGTGGCAAAATACGGTATACAATCTTTTGATTTTCGTAACTTTACCATTTTTTTTTAATTTTCTTTTCATCAAGATGGGGGGACCGACTTTAATTGTCTACAATTGAAAAGGGCCGGTACAACTGCTCGTGAATGGGTAAGGGTCTGCGATTTTCTGAAAAAGGAATTGCTATGCCCTTCCCTTATGTTATTCAAAAACTGTTTGGGTGCTCACGCAACCCGAGCCCTGTTGGGTATTCCTCATCTTTGTAGCATAGTTCATAATCGACCGAGCTGTATTGGAGACTCTCATCTTTGGAACGCAGTCGATAATCGATAGATATTGTAAATTACCTTTCTGATCTTTTTAGTCTTGTCATATGAGTTGTATAATTGTAATCGTATAGTTAAATTAAATAAAGTTTATCATGATTTTTTAAAAAAAATGTTTGTAATAAATAATATAAATAAATTTAATACAGGTTTTAATATTTGTAATCTGTATTTGATAATTAAGTTATTTTTCTAATATTTCACTCTAAAACGTTCTTACATAAGAAAATTCAGTCATTTTATTTATCGAATTCACATTAATATTTACAATAATAGAT
The DNA here is from genome assembly GCA_910591825.1 of Funneliformis caledonium. Lineage (NCBI taxonomy): Eukaryota > Fungi > Glomeromycota > Glomeromycetes > Glomerales > Glomeraceae > Funneliformis > Funneliformis caledonium. The sequence goes on from CAJVPQ010000521.1 coordinate 19,057, forward strand.
AAATATTAAATTCTGCTCCCAGCAAATTTTCATAAGCCGCAACTATATAAATAATAACTAAGCCACTCAAATCACGTGTATATTTTGGATTATTCTAATATTTTGACGCGTCAATATCCATATATATTAAATTTTCTACGTCTTATGTTATCTTTAAAATATTATTGAATCTAGTTTTAATATGAAATGAAAGTATACGCAATCGTACCTCTAATTATGAAAATTACAAACAAAAAAGAAGACGATGAGAATTCATAACGGTAAGCCTGTATTTCAATTTTCATCTGAAGGGGGATAACTGGGTGCGTCTTCAGGATTCCTGTGAGCTTTGGATACTTGAATGCTTAATTCTTGAACAAACTGTTGAAAGTTCTTTTATCAACTTTGTTATTAGCTTAATTTCAAACTTATATTGTTGAAAACGCCAATATTAGGGTTAACATTAAAAAAGAGAAGAAATTTTTGGTAAATTTTTCTAATTCTTTTTAACGGAATCCATAGATATTATTTATCTTTTAACTCATCATATTTAACCTGTCGGGCGGCTAATCTCATTATCATATAGTGAAATTTTCTGTGATTTCTATCTAAATACTGGCAAAACGTTTGCATCCTAATGAGAAATCTTTTTTAATAAATCTATACTTTCTCAGAGGTTTTTTCTTTTATATGATTTTAACTAATCATATTTGCTAGGCTTCTTCCAAGTGAGCGGCTAATCCTCAAAATTTTAGTAAAATTTCTTGCGATATTTGTCAAAACACTAGACACCCAACTTCAAACAACTGGCGCAATATAGAAAAACCTATGATTAGTTTAGTTACAGGACAAGATTACCATGAGGCTAGTTAGATATATATCAATTCATTTAATAAAATTTAAAATAATCAAAAAACCTCTCATACATGTAGCTGGGATCCTCTAAACTAAAAAGATATAGACCGTACAATTGCTTTTCGTAAAATAAATCTTATCAAAATTTTTTAATTCGTAATTGCCTTTTAATCATGTGGTAATTACTTAATTAGAAGTTCTTTTCACGCGAAAAGAATTACAATAATGGCGAGAAGGATTCGCGAGGTTTGCTTTTGGATAAAAGACGAGTCTAAAAAGATCTGGAATACCCAAGTCATATTATTTGTAATATGTTTGAATAACGCTTCTTCTTATTTGTAATTTTAGTTTTTTATGTACCCGACTTCTATAGAATCATAGCACTTTTAAAATTTTTGAATTTGTGTATCATAAAAGTAAATAAATAAATGTTTTTTAATTTAAAAAATTCTGACTTTTTTTTTATGATTTCCTTAAAAAATCTATACCCAAAGACATATCAATTGTGTATGTGTTACTATATTTGTTCTTACATCCACTCTAAATAATGTACTTGGCCAAAAATTTACAAAAAAGATCTATGATTTTTGTATAATCATTTCTTATTAATCAATAAAAGGAATGTTCCCGTTGATTGAAATTGTCAATTACTTTCTTATACTTCGTGTATCTATTAAAATTATCAAGGTTAAATATTATAAATAAATAAATAAATAAATAATCTGTCAAAATCCTGTCCCAACAATATTGTGATCACAATAACAAACAAAATCCTCGATTTCAATTTTATAATCTAACGTTAGTTCAGAAGATGCTTTGATATCTTTTTGTGCAAAAATAACTATTCATTTCCATCTCTTGTTACAAATAAACTATAAATATAGCTATAATTAATACAAATCACAATATGCGAAACTCAAACATGCTCCATTACGAATTCACCTTCTTTAATGAATGGAACGTTCTAACACTCACCCCTTTCTTTAGTTTTAAAGATTTAAAATATAAAAAGAAGACATCTTGTCATAATATAAGCTTAATTGAATAAAGAGTTTTCGTTTTGTCGTGATCGAAATCGCCTGAAATTTCTTTGGTGTCTTTTTGCTCCTTTGTATAACCCGATTCGGACAACTCAAGTCACAATTACATCGAAAATTCCATTCATAGGTTGCTCTTGTGTCTAATCCATCTTTCTCAAATGGAAATACTTTGCCTAATCAAAGATGAAAGTGAAATTTTAAAAATTGATAACCGATTCAGATTATAAATAAATATCGTAATACCATGAGTTTTCTCATCGATCAACATTACATCTATTTTCTACAAATCAATTTTAAAATTATATTATAATCCAAAAACTATTTCAAAATCGAAATTCCATAATCTTCAAATCTTTTATCAACATTTTTGAATGAATTTGAACCCTTTTAACTTACTTATTCTGATAATTTTACTCAAAGATAAATGCATGGTGTAAAATAATCTATGGAACATTGTTTTAAATGATTCGTATTACAATGACTTTGCTTCTGCAGTATAATCACATGACTAAGAGTATGTTACAAATTTGCCCATTAAATAATCTATTTCTTATTACGAGAAACTATTTGGACGACTCTTTTCCGATGAAGTAAGATAATTTGAATTTATACAAGCTGGAAGTATTCTAAAAGAATTCTTTGTACATGTACTGTATAATCATTAATTCTAGGAGCCAGGTCAACATGAACGGAATTGTAAATCAATTACTGAAACTTTTGGATTGAATATGCTGTTGTATCGTTTATGTATTTATATACAATTTTAAATGTAAGCAGAATGTATTAATTGAATAAAATGAAGTAATAATGACAAAAATATTTATCAAATTAATAAAATCAGAAATTAAAAATAAAAATAATAAACGATGTTACATATGCGATATTAAAACGGTAAAGGCGATAACTAACTTATCTCACTGGATCTTTAAGAATTGAGATACTTCACGAATTAAATCCACACATTTGATGTAATCAGACTCTTTTGAATAAATTTTCGGAATCAAATTTCCAATAAAAGATTTTTAAAAGTATAAATGGATATCATCTTCGCCATAGACGTAACTTATTTTATTCTGTACAAAAGTCATTGATTCATTATTGCAAGCTTGATTGATGAGGAAGTAAAATATTATTATGTTATGGTCCTAGAAATATGTCACATTTCTTTACCGTGGCAAATTTTTGCCAATAATTGCTTAGTATTGCTTATCGTAATATCGTTATCAATGAAAATCATATAAGACTCAAAAATCGCAACTGAAAATTATCAAACTAAACTTCTCTTAAATATGCCATCAGAAAAAGATTTGTTAATTAAACCTGGGTGGACTCGCTTTGAAAGTAATAAAGAGCCTGAATCAGTAGAATTTCCACGTGAAAATGTGTTGTGTTTTGATGTCGAAACGTTATTAAGTAATAGCAATTATGGTCTTATTGCATGTGCTGCATCCTCAAGTGCTTGGTATACCTGGATATCGCCACATTTAATTGAATTTAAAGAAAAGAGATTAGGAGAACTTTCCAAGAAAAATGGTGAGTGTAATAAAAAATAAGAAGAAACCCTAAAGTGAATTTTATGGAATGATGAGACAAGATCGAAAAAGACAAAGCTACTAAGAAATTTTGAAATAAATGACATTTCAGATCAGAATAATCAAAATTCGGCAAATGATGAAAGTATTATTGGGAAAAAAAATAATAAAAACCTGCTAGAGAAAAGAAAGGGAATAAGGATCTTGAGAGTATAGAAAATGAGAATGAAGTAGATAACCTAAACCTTATTAGAGATCACGAAATTGGTAGTTTAAAGACAAGATAATAATCGGTCATAATGTTTCATTTGATCGTGCAAGAATCTAAGAGGAATACCATTATAAAACATCTGGTAATAAAAAAAATTTTTTTTTAATTCCCCTTATGAGTTACTGGTTACGAATGGGATTGAAAAAATTCTTAATATTATTGCATTCCATTCGCAAATAAACTTTCAAAAAGCTTAACCTTTTGCAAAATATATAAGTTTTTTTTTCTATTTAATGTACATTACTGCCACTCAGGCTTCTTCTATCCTTGGTGTTTCCTTGTATACACTTTGTCAATGGCACTGCAACAGTAAAATAACAGCATTTCGTTCATCAGGTGGTGTGCGACTTTATGATGTCTCAAATATTGTGGATTCCACCGCCACTAAAAAAGGATTCCTCTATGCTTAGGTTTTTAGTGTCAAGCAAAAAGAGGACCTTGAGTAGCAGAAGTAACTCTTCAGCTCCTGGTTTCTAACCTATGAACTCAGCTCAGGTGTCAACTTCAAAAAACCAGGATGTAAGATTTTATTGGAATGGACAAGTCGCAGAATAGTCTCAGAAATTGTGGTTACCCATTGTGACTGATTCTGCCACTTTACCTTTGATCTCATCCAGTACATACTCTCCTTCCATTCTACAAAACTCGTAGTTCTCTTTGACAATGCGACCTGATGAACACAAACTTTCTCAAGATATCCTTGCAATCAACACAGTCTTTATCTGTCGAATGTAAGGAAGAAGAGCCGCTATTCACTGACAAGAACGTCAGGTTAGGAAAAAAGTGCAAAATAAAGATCAGGACAACATCAGCGCATAACAAGCGATAACACTTGGAAACCACTCTCAATCATACACTGCTAATCAAAGTGTATTCAAATCATTCTCAAAAGCAACTATTGAAACGTTAGATAGGCTTGATAAGATTTATAATGTAGTTGTTCACTGGAATTGATATCACTGTTTATATACTAAGAATTCACATATTGGTCCATCACAACGAGTTTGGATAAAACCTCAACCCATTGAAGATAAATTTAAACTTTATGCAGATGTTTGTGTAGGAAAAAGACGTTAATGAACATAAGGATATGAAACTTCAAAAATCATGTGTATAGGATAAACGCAAATTCGTACAAACTATTGTACATATTGAAATGCTACTTCAAAGTACATATAGAAAAGCACTTGCAAATATTATTGATGAGACAATTGATAAAGTATTGTCTGTTAAGTATAATTATTATTTTTTGATTCTTTTTTGTTTAAAATTTTTATTTATTTTTGATTTTTTTTTTGATTTTTTAATTAATTTAGGAATAAAATAATTAACCATAATATAGGATCAAACATAAAACAATGAGTTTTATCTTTATTATTTTGATCTCAAAAAGATTTATGACAAATAATAACAATTCGTTCACAAATTTTTCAAAATCCATATAGAATCGTTTTATGTCACCTATCTTCACAATCTATCAATACTTTCTATACATCGTTATAAACCTGTTATTATTCTGGATCATAATAAACATGATTTATGACCTCTTCATTTTGAAAAAAAGATGTAATAATAAGTAGATTGTTTCTTATAAGATAATATTTGATTGTAAAATCACATATATTCATAAAACTAATGAATGGAAATTTTCATGAGTTTATAAGATGCAAAAATAGCTTCGCAAAATCCAAACGGATGGTTCTGTTTATGTAGTCTCCATTGATTCTAGTATTCGTACACCCTTCACATGGTACTCTCCTACTAAAGATATAGGTAAAATTGGCCAATATGATATTAGATGAATTATTCGTTTATGCAAATATATGGATAATATTTCATTCTATAAGAGACAAGCTGACTTCCTCTAATTCAAAATGTAAAATATAAATGCCTTGCGACTTGATAATGCAATTTCTCAGATGATACGAAAAATCAAACATCTGCAAAGTGAAATCCATAAAAAGAGTGTTACATTTTTTACTTGCGAATTTGATGCCATTATTATTTCTTCTTTTGAAATATCAAATATGATAAATTGAAAAACAAGAAATATAATGCAAAAAATTGTTCATAAAATGCTCTTTTAGTCTCACTATCAATTTCACCAACATCTGGTAGTTAAAGCTGAAGAATTAGGAGTCAATGTTATTATCCAAAATGAGGCTTATACTTCAAAAACTTGTAGCTGGTATGGGAGTATTCAAAAAATAGGAGGATCTGAGATGTATAAGTGCTAAAATTGTGGAGCTATAATGGATCGAAATGAAAATGATGCTTGAGGAATTTTTTTTCAGGCATTGCTTGATGGAACCTTGATTCTCTCTGGAGATCATGCAGAAAATAATAGCGATACTTAGTATTACCTATTATTGATGTATTATAATTAGAGTAGCCTATTTTCTATGATAGCATAATATGTGCAGAAATCACAATTTTTCGCAATAGCATATGCTGTTGCAGATTTTATTAAGTTTGTATTTTTTGCATATCATATAGCATATCTGCAGTTAAGATCTATAGATTAAGATCATGATACGAGATATTCGTCATTTTTTCACCATCTCTTTTTTATAATAGTTTTAGTAACTGAGCGTAGACTTGAAAACTCAGAATATAAAAAGAATTTTTATATTGATAGACAAAAATTGTTTTATGAATTTTGCCAAAATGTCTTAAACTATAAAAAAATCTACATTAGATTTACATTTAAAATTGGACAAACATAAAAAAATGTACGCAAAGCTGAAAATAAAATAAAAGCTCGTCAAACCACTCTCAATATCAATAATAATGAGTTAAATGAACGCAAAGTCTTTAATACTGCTTTAGTAAAAGCATTTATACATGCAGACATATTACTTGAAAAAGTAGATAAACTTAAGGATTTTTTTTTGAAATTTTGTAAAAATAGTATGTAAAATCTATTTTATATTTAATTTATCATTTAACATGTTATTAACTCACTAATTATATTATAAGTGGAGCTATTGCAGGCTCTTCTTTATTACGAAAAAAATATTTACCAATTATCTTTAATATGAAGATTTCTAGTATGCAAGAAATAGTATATAATAGGCGTATATCTATTACTATTGATGAAACAACAGATGTTTGTGGTTAGGCGGCTATCAATATAATGTTTAATTTTGGTAATCAAACTAAATTAGTCAAAACAGAATTTTTAGATGATATCATTAATAGTACTATTATTGCTCAATTAGTTATAAGAACCTTATAATTTTATAATATTTCTCATGATAATCTCATTTTTTTTATTTCTGATAATGCAGCATATATGATAAAAGCCTTTCAAATATTATCTTCATTAATTTCCCAATTAAAGCATAACCGTTGTTTAGCTCACATTTTAAACTTGGTTGGAGAAACATGGATTAGTTATAAAAGTTTCAAATTTCTAATTAAAATTGTAGCAAATATAAAAAAATCCTTTATTTATTATCCTGCTCGTAAAAGAAGATAGACTGTTTTTTTAAATTCCTTTATTTTTTCTACCACAACTCCTTCTAATCAAAATTCAATTACATTACCACCTTTACCTGTGAAAACCCATTGGAACTCATGGTTTAAGTTTGTTTTTTGGATTAACCAACATATATCACAATTATGTAAATTTTATATTAAAGAAGAAATCATTAATGAGGAAAGTGAAGCTGTTCAAGAATTAGCAACAATTTTTAAAAATTCAATACATGTTTTTACATTTGAAATTTTAGTTATGTTTATTTCATTTAATGCAAAGCGGTAAGTTAATTTTTATTCCTTATTTATATTAAAAAAAATATATACAAATCTAATTTATATTTATTCATATAGTATTGT
>CAJVPQ010000522.1:0-26567 GCA_910591825.1 Funneliformis caledonium
ATTAAAAATACTTTCAAACAAAAAATGTGTTGAAGTCATTGTTAAAAAAGATAAATAGATAGATAGATAGAAAGAGAAAGAGAGAGAGAGAGAGAGAAAGAGAGAGAGAGAGGGAGAGAGAAAGAGAGAGAGAAAGAGAGAGAAAGAAAGTGTGTGAGTGTGTGAGTGTATGTGTGTATGTGTGTGTGTGTGTGTGTGTGAAGGAAAAATAATAAAAAGGTGCAACTACGCAATGGGAAAGTTGTGCAGATATTTTTGATGTAACTACCATAATGGGCAGGAAAGAAAGAAAAAAAATAACACATGAAAAGAAAATAATAAAAAAGGGGTAGAATTAAAAAGAGATAGCTATTATAAATGTCAAATTTGATAAAATAAAACCCAATTAGTTAATTTTAAATTAATTTTAAATTTCAAAACTAAAAGAATCTACACGGAAGGCCTTTTTTTGATCATTTATGCAAATCAAGGCTTTGGATTAACATTATTCCGCAAGATTAACATGGTACATCGAATATTCGAACATTAATTCCATAGATTAATATTTTCAGATGATCATTTCGTGAAAAAACGTCGCTGGACGTTCGTTTGGTAAAAAAAGCGTCACCGGACGTTCATTTCGCGGAAAAAACGTTTCTGAACACTCAATTCGCGGAAAAAATATCACCAGACGTTCATTTCGCAGAAAAAGCGTCTCCAGATGTTCAATTCGCGAAAAAAACAACACCAGACGTTCAATTCGCGGAAAAAACGTCACCAGACGTTCATTTCGCGGAAAAAATGTCACCAGACGTTCAATTCACGGAAAAAACATCACCGGACGTTCATTTTGCGGAAGAAAATATCACCAGATGTTCATTTCGCGGAAAAAAACATCACCGGACATTCGTTTTGCAGAAAAAATATCACTGAACGTTCATTTTGCGGAAAAAACATCACTAAACGTTTGTTTCGTGGAAAAAAACGTCACCAGATGTTCATTTCGTGGAAAAAACGTTTCTGGACACTCATTTCGGAAAACGTTAGTTCTAAATAAAAATTATCTAAATAAAAATTAAAATGATTATTAATTTTTTTATTTTAACGGCTTTTTATTATTGCATTTTAAAATAAATAAACAATATAATGCAGATCGGACTATAATGGGTTAATTCTATTTTTAATTCTGCAGATTGTCGATCTGTTTACATATGATCAAAATTTCAAACTCAATTATCTCAAAATCACGTTTTTCGGAGTTTTCAGTTTTTCTACTGCAAAGGTCCCATCTATACAAATAGAAAGTTAGCTATTGATAACAAACCTTAATAATCAAATTGTATAAATGTAAAATTATATAGAAGATCAAAAATAAAATAGCAGAATTGAAAAAACAATTATAGCGAACTTATGACAATATAAATGAAATGCAAAACTTATATGATGAATAATGTAAAAATAATAAAATTTTTATTAGACAATGAATTTAAGATTTACTAATCAGTAAAAATATGTCAATATAATTATTGAGATAGCAAATGCAAAACACATATCATTATTTGATAATTTAGAATCACTAATTTGAGATAGCAATAGATTTTCTATAAAAAATCTTGTAATATATAGTTTTTGTAAATAGTTCAATAAGCGTAATAAAGTTGTTATAACATTTATCAAAACTTTGGTTCAAAATATTCAAAGTACTGATACTTTAAGTCAAGAAAAACTTTTTAAAATTGCTGTTGCAATTGATTCAATATATGATGCATAACATGAAAAGTATATTTCAGAAATTCAACTTGCCTTTTTAGCTATTAAGTATTCAATCATATGATCAAAGATGGTTATCAATATTGATAATCATATTACAAGTTTAGGAAGTTACTTTTAATTTCAAAAATGGTTGGAAGAATTATCAAAGCAAGAAGAACCATTACCTGAAGAATTTTTATTTCTTGTATTTGATAATAAACAAAGTAGGCAAAAAAATTATCTTGACCAAGATTACAATACAGTAATTTACCATATCATTACAGAACAGAATTCAACATACTGATTCACCTTGGGCATATCACTCCATACTTCTGCTACCTTCTGAAATGTATCTTTCTCTTCCTCTAAATATTTTATTTCAGCCTCCAAATCATTTTTATTCTCCTCCAAAATTCTCTTTTCTTCCTCATTTTTTTCTTTTCTTAATTTATTATTCAACTTCCTCAATTCATTCTTCAGATTCGCTAATTTTTTCAACTCTTCTTCGGCCTCTCCTAATTTTTTCGTTCATTTCGTAAAATTTAAAAAAAATCACTTGCAGATCATTGATATTTGAGTTATTACGTTACGGATCATATGATTTACAGCATAGGGATCCTTAACGTGTACCCCGGGTGTAGATTTTTATCCTAGACGGAGGGTTATTCTGTACCCCCCTGGGCTGGCATTAACTTAACTTTGATCAAGATTAAGAAATTTAAAATTACATAATATATAAAACATATAAAACGTTTTTTATTTATTTATTTATTCATTATTATCGCTTTTATCTAATTCATTTACATCAAAATCATCTACAAAAAAAATATTAAATTGATCATTATTATCTTTCTCTACTTCAATATTTTCTAATTTACTTGTTATATTTATTTCTTTTTTTCCTTCATAATCGTTATTGGGTGATTTTTTAATCTCAGATTTGCGAATGTTACACGATCTATTAATCGGAAAAATGATCACAGATTCAAAAATATTTTTTTAAAAATGGGAAAATCGTCAAAAGACAAACGAGATATTTATTATAGATTAGCAAAAGAACAAGGTTGGAGAGCCAGAAGCGCATTCAAATTACTTCAAATTGATGAAGAATTTAATATTTTTGAAGGTGATTAAAATTCAAAATTTTTTTTATTTTTTTTCCATATAAATTTTAGTTTGGGTATTTAAATTTTTCGTATAGGAGTTCAACGGGCAGTTGACTTATGTGCTGCTCCTGGTAGTTGGTCTCAAGTTTTAACAAAAAAATTAAGGTAAGGTTTGACATTAGATTATTTTCATATCATTGAAAGAAAGTTATTTAATTACAATTCTGATTTCATAGTGAAAATAATTCTAAGGATTCACCACTTCCAAAAATTGTTGCAGTTGACTTACAAGCAATGGTAAATATTACAAACATCCAAATCTTTCTATTTAAGCCATGACTTAGATAAATTAAATCTTCATTGAGGCACCTCTTGAAGGAGTTATCCAAATTCAAGGCGATATCACCAAATTATCAACAGCAGAACAAATTATTTCGTATTTTGAAGGAGAATTAGCAGATCTCGTAGTATGCGATGGCGCACCGGATGGTATCTAATCGAGAAAAAAAGCTCCAATTTCAATACATTAAATTTACTTACCAATATTAACTGCTATGTACAAATAGTAACTGGACTTCATGATATGGATGAATATATTCAAGCACAATTATTGTTATCAGCATTAAATATTACGACGCATATCTTACATCCGGGGGGAACTTTTATAGCAAAGATTTTTCGTGGTAAAGATGTCACTTTATTATACTCTCAACTTAAAATTTTCTTTCCAACCGTCACTTGTAGTAAGCCTAGAAGCTCAAGAAATTCAAGCATAGGTATCGTTTTTTTATTATGCTTTGTCAAAAAAAAAAAAAATTTCAAAAATGTTAATAATAACTCGTATGATTGATTTAATCTTCCAGAAGCGTTTATCGTATGTCAAAATTATACTCCTCCAAAAGATTATGTTCCAACAATGATCAATCCTTTACTCGATTTATCCTATGGTTAGTATTCATTTATAACGCGTCGTAATTTCCTTCATTTTACATTATTAATTAACGCGTTTTATTTTATTTATTTATTTATTTATTTTTAAATAATAATATAGGAAAACAAAATGAACTCTTAGGACCAAATCGCGTGATAGTTCCGTTTATCGCATGCGGTGATCTAAGGTAACAAATTCATGTCATCGTTTTCCAATAAGAAATCTTAATAAATTTCGCTAAATTCATTTGTATAATTCAAAAATAGTGGATTTGATTCGGATATGACTTATCCACTTGAGGTATATAATATATATTTATTAATTGGTTCAAAATTATTAATTAAAATATTCTAAAATAATTTAAATCATTTTTCTCTTATATAGAAGGAGAGTTTAGAACCATTACAACCTCCAATAAGTGCACCTTATCGTACTGCAATTACTTTAAAACAACAAAATTTTTATAATAAAGTCCCGTAATGTTTCATCTAAAGACTAAGCTTACTGAAAATCGTAGGAGTTCCAGTATATTCTCCTGTATCTTTTGCTTTGGCTTTGGCTTTAACCATTATCTCTTTAATTTGAGACCTATCCAAATCATCCCTTTTAGATAAAATATCTTCAATAAGTCCAATTGGTACATCACCGTATGCTTTTTTAAGATTATAATAATCCAAATATATTGATTTACGTGGACTTTCTACTAAAGTATGAATTCTTGTCAATGAATCGAACCTACTGTTTAATTCCTGTGGTGGAATATGTTGTTGAAAAAATGCATACGCGATCCCTTTATCTTTTGCCATACGGTTTATACAATCTGGTTTTCTAAATTTAGCACCTTTATTACGCATTGATTCAATGTATGCTATAATGAAGCGATCTAACGTATTGGTCATAATTTTATCTTTCAAATATTCATTTAAATGGGTACAAAAATCAAAAGTGTAATCTTTAATGGTTTCAATTATTAACAACATTGAATCTTCTTGATACCATTCTGATGTAAAAAATTGACTGAATGGTTTCTTAAGATCATTAAATACAACATCTAACAATGTGTCTTTGGCTGCTCTTGCAACTGATAGAAATCCTTTCATGGTTTCTTCAAGGTCATTGTTGATTTGATTTCTATACTTTTCGGATAATAAGGGTGCTAATCGATTCAAAACTTCATCCGTAAAATCCGCACATCGAATTTGATCATTTGCCAGTGCAATAACATAATCAACAAATCCTGGTGGTACTTCATCAGGTTTATCAATTTGTTTCTTCAATTCTGATTTTAACAAATTCATCCAAGTTTGTTGCGTTTCCAACATAACTTCGCAACATTCTTTAACAACATCGGCCAAAATCTTTCCTTGACCTGATTCTACTGCAACATCAATTTGTTGATTTACAATTTGAAACATGTATACCGACCCAGAAAGATAATATAGATCACCATCCTCTTCTGGGGCTTTACTTCTTTCCACGAAGTCATTAGTTTCACCATTCATCAAATTTGACATCCACGTATCAACTAATTCGCGAACCAACTTAAGATAATCATTAATCAAATCTTGCTCTCGTCCATCAAGCAAAGGAGGTTCAAGTATATCTTCAGAAATCCGAATTTCTTTATTCATTCTCTTATAATAAGATCTAACCCACCGAATCAGTCTTAGTATCGTCCCTGCGTCTGGATCATTATTGACAATCCTATCAAGTATGTTATAGACATGACGATGATATGCTAACACATATACCGAAAAGATATTATACTTTTTGGGAAAACGTGGAACAATCTCTTGAAATACCAACGCCAAATCATCAAATATGAAATCTAATTGATCCAACAATTCTGTTGGTGTATCCTTGTATTTATCATAAAATTCTTCAAATAATTCTGAAATGGAATCATGAAGTTTATCCTGAAATCGACTACGAAATGATCTAATTACACGAGGACTTGTTTGAACAGACTTGAATTTTGTTGCAAGATCCTGATGACTATGTCTAGCATGCTCTGCTGTCTTAGCCTTTTCATCAGCTCGTTCTTCTGCTTCGATCACCTTAACGATTCGAACAATTACAGACCCTTGCTCATTCCTAGCTAAATTCATAATATTCTTTGACAAGGTCCAAAGATAATCTAAAAAATCTTCTGATACAACATCCAACCTTTTAAAATATTGTTTCAGTGTAAGAAAGTCATCATCTTGTGACGAGGTATTTGCTTGGTACATTGTAATATCTCTGAATTCCTGTAAACGAAAAAGTTGATAATGAATAAATAATAAATTTTTTGCCGGGCCAAGAATGTTTAACTTTTCGATCTCTAGCATATTTTGCATTTGATCAATTGTCAAATGCATTTCTTGCAATCGTTGAACGGTATCTTGAGTCGCGATAAAATTACGGTGAATTTGGGAAATCTGAATCAAATATCATAAAGCTAATTGTTATGAAAAAATCACGTTTTAAATAATTTTGGTTTAAAAAGAAAAATACCGAGTCTATTTTTATCTTTTCACCTTATTGATCCTTGGGAAGTGCTGGATCATATTTTGTGCTTCAGAACATAAGCGATCTATGGTTTGCATGTTATCCTTAATCGTATTCATTTTTTCTTTGGAAGAAGTCAGCATATCAATTCCTTCTTGCGTAGTATCTAACTGTGCTTTTACTCCATTTTTAAGTTGAGCATCGTTGTTTGCTTTTTCAATCGCCAATCTTTTACGTAAAAGGCTAGTTTTTACTAAATCGTCCGGAGATCTCAAAATTTCTGCTACTCGCGCGATGGCCGCTTCTACGGCGTCACTCGAAGTCTCCATATATACTTGGAAAACTTCGAGAATAACATATAGTTTTTATAGTTTTTATACTATGTTAATTTTTGATAAACCTAAATATGTTAATAATGTTCTACCCTAATTTACCTATTAAGGATTTTTTGTGAGATGTAACTCTTACTGTATAACTGGTATTAAGATTAAATCAATTCGTATTACATAACGTCCTCGGATACCCTTTGAATTTTTTTTTTATCTCTGATACTTTAGTTCTTTTTTTTTTTTAAAAAAAAAAAAATAAAGTATAAAGAAGAAAAAAAGCATGTCGGACGCAGACAATGAAACTTCCCTTCCTAAGGATGTTGATACTTATCTTAGGAAGTTAGCAGAGACTAAAGTGCCTGTCCCCGACATAGATTTTACAGTTCATGAAATGGATGATGGTAGCAAGGTATCAACTCTGGATCGATTTTGTAAAGGTTCGTGTATGGTTTTCTTAATTCATTTATTGAACTGCTATTAGGTTAAAAGAGTTCAATAAACAACAAGAAACTCGTCAGAACGTTCATTTGAAAGGCTTAACACGCGAGAGTCGGGACACCTTTCCTTGCATTATAGCAGTTAAGGTGGACTGTACTCACGTTTGGTATTGCACACCTATTTAATAATAATCTTCAACAACACAAACTTTGGAACAATCTCATTGTTTTCTCATTCTCATTAAACGTATTTATATTATATCCTTGCAGACGTCCAAGCACCCGCTGTCCAGATACCTACATCCGAGCTTTTCTTCTCAAAGGAAGATTCAGAAAAGCCCGATATCGTGTTTTTAAAGGACCATTTTTATCGTGAGGGAAGAATTTCAGATGAACACGCTTTATACATTATTAATAAGGGTACTGAAATATTAAAAGAAGAATCGAATCTATTAGAAGTGGATGCTCCCATAACAGGTATTATTATTTTCTTTATTTTCTTGCAATGTCCTCGCTACTTAATCCGAAACAAATTTTGATTTTATCTCCATATCATTCAAGTATGTGGTGATATTCATGGTCAATTTTATGATTTGATGAAATTGTTCGAAGTGGGTGGTAATCCTGCCGAAACTCGGTACCTCTTTCTTGGTGATTATGTGGATAGAGGTTATTTTTCCATTGAGGCATGTCCCTCTCGTTATTCATTTACTATACATTTTTTTTCATTATGAATTATTAATTAATTACTTTCAATTTTCCTTTCATGTAGTGTGTGCTTTATTTGTGGGCTTTAAAAATATGGTACCCAAACACATTATTTTTATTACGCGGTAATCACGAATGTCGTCACCTTACAGACTATTTCACATTTAAGCTGGAATGTAAGTTTACTTCTCTTATATAAATAATGTTTATGTTATTTATGAATATCAATGAATGCGTTAATATTATTTCTTCTCAATAGGTAAACATAAGTATTCTGAAAATGTTTATGACGCTTGCATGGAATCCTTCTGTGCACTTCCACTTGCTGCCATAATGAATAAACAATTTCTATGCATTCATGGTGGTTTGTCACCTGAATTGAATACATTGGATGATCTGCGTAATGTATGTAATGTGTGTATTTTTGAAGCTTGTAATCTTCTAACCTTTTTATTTTAATAGATTAATCGATTCAGAGAGCCCCCAACGCATGGGTTAATGTGTGATTTATTATGGGCCGATCCTTTAGAAGAATTTGGACAAGAAAAGACAAATGAATGCTTTATACATAATCATGTTCGAGGATGCTCGTATTTTTTCAGGTAATTTGAAGTTACTTTCTTATACGTTGGCGAGTTGAATTTCTATCTTTATTAAATTTCTTGAATTTTATTTTTAATAGTTATCACGCGGCCTGTAACTTTTTAGAAAAAAATGGATTATTGTCTATTATTCGTGCACATGAAGCTCAGGATGCTGGGCAAGCATTTTTAAAATTGATGCTATATCATTTAAATACGAAAACTGTGTAACTCAATTTTTTATATCATTGTATAAATAGGTATCGAATGTATCGAAAGACAAAGACAACAGGCTTCCCTTCAGTAATGACTATCTTTTCTGCTCCTAATTATTTGGATGTATATAATAACAAAGGTTGGTATAAATAATAGATATTTTCTTTATAGGTTTGATATTGGTATTTAATTTTATATATATATATATATATAATTTTTTTTAGCGGCCGTTTTGAAGTATGAAAACAATGTAATGAACATTCGTCAATTCAATTGTACTCCTCATCCTTACTGGCTACCCAATTTTATGGATGTGTTTACTTGGTCCCTTCCTTTCGTCGGTGAAAAGAGTATGTATAAATTATTAATATATTCCTATATAACATATATGGAGAAGAAAATTTTACTCATATTTTCCTCTCTCGCCTCATTTAGTTACAGATATGCTACTTGTAATCTTAAATATTTGTAGTAAAGAAGAATTAGCGGATGAAGAACTTATATCGGAGCCTAAATCACCAGGTAGTTATCCTACAATGGTATTGTCGAACAATATATGTGCAACGGTTCCTTAATGAATGTAAAATACATAAAATATTTAGAGAGATTAACTGAATTATTGTAATTAATAGCTATATCGCGTTATATGTTATAAAATAAATTATTTATATAACTTGTTTTTACATTTGTTAATTCAGAAACGCCAACAGCATCGGCAGAAAGTTCAGAAAGGCGTCAAGTAATCAAAAATAAGATTTTGGCGGTTGGTAAAATGGCCAGAGTATTTTCCGTTCTTAGGTACTTTATCTAATATTTATTAATTGCATAAAATTATGAATTTTAAATGTTAAACCCTTTTTTATAAAAAATAATAATAATAATAATAATAAACAGAGAAGAATCAGAACGCGTTATGGAGCTAAAGAATGTAACGGGTACTGGTAGATTACCGTACGGTACTTTAGCTTTAGGAGCTGAAGGTATCAAGAAAGGTATTTATCAACAAATTATGAAAATCATATGTACTTGTATAACAGTAAATACTATTTAATTAATAATTATTTATTTTCTTTTTCTCTCCCCCCCCCCCCAATAAAATAGCAATCACTTCATTTGAAGAAGCACGCCGGTCAGATATTGAAAATGAACGATTGCCTCCGACCCGACAAGAAGTTGATGCAGCAGAACATGCAAAAACTAAACAGGCAATTGATGCTGCCATTGAAGAGGTGAATCAAGATAAAGAATTAGCGGAGGTTGCAGAGGTCTTCGTTAAGGAAGACGAAAAAAGAAGAAGTTTAAAAGAAGCTACAATTGTTGCTAGTGCTTGAGTTACTAAGTATATAATTATTTTTATATTGATATGTTTTTCGGTGTAACTTATTTCTTTTTTGTTAATAGAAGCAGGTGTTATGAATTCTTCACCTCCATGGATTTAAAACGCAAAAAAACTTAAACTTCAAATGATTCGAATGAAGATTTTGGATTGTAGAATAATTTGGATATTTTATTTTATTATATTTTTATTACGTTTTTATTTACTTTATTTATTTTTGAATTAAAATATTTATTTGTAAATTCTCGATTTTTTATATATATATATTTATTTTATTTTTTTTTTTTTTTTCAATTCGTTTGCTATTCAATTCAAATTGTAACCTTTCTTGAATTTTATTTTATTTTTTTTTTTTAAAAAAAAAAAAAAAAAACAAGCTTTGCTTAAATTTATTTTATCATAAATGATTTTTTTGACATTTTTAGTAAGGTTAAAAATTTTATTGTATTAAAATAGATTGATTAAAATCAGATCGAAATTAGATCATCCCAAATGATCTACAGGAGACTTGTCGCACATAATGTTGCAAATTGGAAAGGCACATGATGTTCAGGCGACGGTTACGTAATTTCACATATAAAAAAGCCCATTGAATTCAAACAAAAAAAAAAAAAAAAAAAAAAACTACCCACTTTCTTTCGAATAATAATAAAAATGATTGAAAGTATTCAAAATATTTACATTCGAAATATTGAAACAAGAGACACACCAAAACCACATACAGTTTATAGGGTAGAGGTGAATGCTGCAGTTAGAACTTGGTCAGTTTGGAAGCGGTATAGTGAATTTGATGAATTAAATGACAAACTT
This sequence comes from Funneliformis caledonium, assembly GCA_910591825.1. NCBI lineage: Eukaryota > Fungi > Glomeromycota > Glomeromycetes > Glomerales > Glomeraceae > Funneliformis > Funneliformis caledonium. Next base: position 10,676 of record CAJVPQ010000522.1, read on the forward strand.
ATAAGACTTTTCCCGAGTAATCCACCACCATTTGAAATACCCGTCAAACATTATTTTCAGTCTACCCTTGGAAACCCGGTGTTGGTAGAGGAAAGGCGTAGAGGTTTGGAAGATTATTTAAGGGGAATACTTTTTCATAAAGATGATCGTTGGAGAGAGACCGATGAATGGAGAGAATTCTTGGCTATACCAACAGGTCGATCACTTGATTCTGCATCATTGTATACTTCAGAAAGTTGGCTTGACGAGTATAATGATGTGCAAGCCAAAGCTAAAGAGATTAGGTCACTTTTAAATAAACGTGAAACTCACATTGCACGTAATGAAGTACAATTGTCACATAACTTTAATTTGCAGGCAAAGAAAAATTTGACGTTACTTGGAATGCGGGTGTCACAACTTGATGCGGGTCTTAGAGGGCTCGCGGAAGGAAATGGGAAAGATGGGAAAGTAATGTCAGAAGGAGAATTGAGAAGACGACAAGATATGTTGACAGAAACTAAAGAAGAAAAAGATACTTTGACAAAACTTGTATTGACGTCGAGAACTGATATTAGTAAAGCGACCACACCAGCAAGTTCGGTGGATCGATCAGCTTTATTCCGACAACCTTTTAAACAAACCCCAATCAATAAAGGAATGGTTGGTAAAAATAATAATGATGGAATTTCTTCTAAAGTAGCACCAGTAACACCGTCAAGAAGGGTTTTTGGTAATAATCGATCTACCATGCCAACAGAAACAGAACAAACTCGTGGGTTGGATAATGATGGATTAGTTAATTTACAAAAACAAACTATGGAAGATCAAGACCATCATGTTGAACAGTTCAGCGCTATATTAAGTAGACATAAACATATTGGTTTAGCTATAGGTCAAGAATTAGATTATCAAAATCAATTGTTAACTGAGTTGGATGGAGATCTCGAGAGAACTTCTGATAAATTAAGGTTCACCTCAAGGAAAATGAATTCAATTAAATAATTTTTTTTATCTTTATTATCCTTTATTTATTTATTAAAAAAAAAAAATTTCAGGGATTTTTTTTTCGTTTCTTTTCTTATTTCGTGGTAGAAATTTGAATTTTTTTTTTTTTTTTTTTTTTTTGATTTTTTTAATTTTTGATTTATTTTTTGATTTTTGATTTTGTTTTATATATTTTCAACTTGTTATAATTATTATCTTAACAAACATTATTAGTAAACTACATAGAAATCATCATGAGGGGCAAATAAAGTTATTGGAATTCGATTACAAGGGAAGAAAAACTTACAATTTATACCAAAACTTTTAATAAACAAAAAATTTTATAAGCATTGATGTACTGTACATATTATTATGGATGATTTATGATATTATTAGACAAATCTATGATTTTTGAATTCATCATACATTCGGACTTTTTAACGTGATCATTACGTAATCGATTTCGTATTTTGCTATGAATAAATCCAAAAGTGGAAAATTTTCTCTGCCTACTGATAATGTAAGAATAATTGATGTCATATAAATTATTTCATTTATCATATGTTAAAACTTTTTGGCAATATTACAAATTTTCTAATCAAACAATTTGTTAGTAAAATCTTTCACATAAATGCTATATGGGATATCACAGACTTTAATATTAATGATTTGATTTCATTCATATATTAAAAAAGAAACAAATAATGTAAATTATTATGATTTATTATTATATTATTAAATTATTAATAATAAATAGAATTTTTCAGTTTTATAGAAATTAGTTTGTATATATAATATATGAGTTCAATATTATTTTATAATGACTTATTATATTTTAATTAAAAAAATTAATTATAAATATATTAATTTAATAGTATAAATAATAAAAAAAAATTATTTTTTATGTATTTAGAATATTAGAATATTTAATATTAGAATCTTAATCTTTTTTATGTATTAAATATATTAACAAATAATAGTAAAAAAGTTTTATCTAATTTGTTATATATAAGATTTTAATTTAAACTAAAATGATAATCTAATAAAAATTTATAAATAAATACAAAAAGTATGTAATAATTTAATATCAAAAAATTTTCATATTTTTATATAAGAATCTATGATATTATTAAAATAGAAGATATTGTAAAACTTTGAAAATTATAAGATATTTTTATCCAAAATTTTCTTTAAATTTGTTAAAATTAACAAACTTAATTATTGCCTTTTAATATATTAAAAATATATAAATTTTATCTTAATTATTATAATAATTAAAAAATGCATTTTTTTATATTTTATTTTTTTAAATTCTATTCTATTTTATATCTAATAATTAATAATAATTAATTTATATAATAATATGATATAGAATTATATAATTTTAAATTTACAGTAATATCTAATTTATTAATTTTATAGTATTTTAAATTTACAAAAATTAACTTTATATTTTATATTTATCATATATTTTATTTATTTTTTATTATATTTTATAATAATTAAATTATAAATTATATTTAATAAGATATATTTATTTATAATAAAGAAATCTCTTTTTAAACTATATTCATTATTATTTTCTATATGTTATTATTGTTTATATTGTTTACATCTGTTTAAATTGTTAATCTCATTTGAATCATTATAAACTTAAAAGTTGATTATGATAATATTTGTCTTATAGTAAGTAACTAGTTTGATTTTATATATTATTTTCTATTATCAAGTTATTAGTTTGATAATTCTAAATATAGAGTTAATAATAAAACAATTTCTTTTTATTTTCTAGTACTAAAATATTTAGTTTTTTAATACAATTTAAAAATTTGTTAAATAAAATAATTAACATTAGTTTTATATAGTAAAAAGTTTCAAAAAATATAAGTTAATTAGAAAATGAATTAGTTTAAATAAATAAAATAAAATAATAAGAAAATAACTTAATAAATAATAATATATTATTAAAATTCTTTAATAAAAATAAAAAAATAAAATCAAGTATTATAATCAAATAAAATAAATATTATAATATACAAAAATATTTAAAAGATAAAAATATAAAATTAATTAAAAAAATTGAAAAAATAATATAATATATTAAGAAATTACTAAAAATAAAAAAGTAAATCATATAAATAATAATATTTTTTGATAAATATAAAAATATATAAGAAGAATAAGTAGATTACTAATACTTATTACTATAAAAATAAAAGAAATATATGGGGCCTTTACAATAGAAAGGGAGGAAACTCCAAAAAAATTAAAATTTTAATTTATAAGCCAAAAATGTTTCAAATACTATAATTTGTTCAGATTTAACCTTTGGAGAAAGGGAATGTAATATTGGAAGCGACTTTTTTGAGTTTCCTCCCTTTCTATTGCAAAGGCCCTATATAAATTAAAATGTGAATTTTTAAAATAAAAATTTTAAACTTAAATAATTAATTTAATATTATAATATATTCTATAATATTATTAAATATATAAAAAGTAAAATTATAAACTATTAATTAATATTAATATAAATCAAATTGATAAAATTCTTTTATTAAATTTAAATGATATTCTTAAAATTTGTTTAAATTATATAATTAATTATTTATCTTATCTATATATTAATAATTTTATTTATTTAAAATAAAGCTTGTAATAATAACAAATTATTAAAATTTATTAAAGATTATAATTACATTAAAATAAAAAGCTATACTTAATAATTTTAAAAAAAAAAAAAAAAATATTTTTGAAATAATTTTAAAAATATAATTAATAAATCAAAATAAAATTAATAAATTAATAAAAAAAATAATTACATATAATTAATAGTTAAATATATTAATAATAATAAAAATATAGTTTTAATATATTATTATATTTAATTATAATTAAGAATATATAAAATCATTAATAATAAATTTATCAAATAAAAATTTGCTTATTTTAATAAGTATTTTTTAAGTTTATAAAAAAAATACTAAAAAAGAAAATTTGAATATATGTATTTTTTTTATAAAAATATTATATTATAATTATAAATAAATAATTTTATTAATTTTTATATTAAGATTAACTTTAATTAATCAAAAGTTTTATTAGTATTATTAATAAATAATATATTAAAATAAATATTATAATTAAAATATTTTATATTAAAAATTTATTAATAATAATAAAAAATAAATATTATTTTTTCTGATATTTTATTTTAATAAAATTTATTATATTTAATTTATCAATATTTAAATTTTTTTTAAAGTTTTATATTATAATTAAAATTTTGGTAATAAATTCTTAAGATAATAATTATTTAAATAAAAAAATTTTTTTAAATTTATTAACATTCTTTACTTTTTTAAAATCGATTTTTTTTGAATCTTAAAAACTAACTGATAAGTTGAATTCTTCTTTTTAGATTAAGCAGATTTCTTTAGAAATATTTACTAACATTTTTTTCTTCTTAATATTTTTAGATTAAAATGTAATAAATCTTAATTTTAATTATAAATTTAAAAAAAATTTTTTTATTAAATTCTGATTATAATTAAATTTATTAAAAATGTTATTTTTATTAATATTATTAGATTTATCTCAGATTATTGAAATCATTTATTTTACATCAATAGATGATAAACAAACTGAATCTTTTTAAAAAAATTTCTAAATCCTTATATATAAGGCAAAACAGTACTATTTATTAGTCTAACCTACAAGTATACTAATGAACAATTTAATCCGTATTATAATAAAAGAAAATTTATTAAAATATTTTTTTTAACCAATTAAAAAATTATAGATAATTCATATGATAATACTTACATAAATAAATTGATTATACTTTTTAATCATTTATTATATCTTATATACTGTAAATAAAATTGATTATACTTTTTAATCATTTATTATATCTTACATATTAAATTAGAAAAATATTAAATATTAAAATTTTCTTTTTTTTGAATAATTATAAATTTTTCATGCCTTTCATGAATACTTAAGGAAAAAAGGTAAATGAATTTTCTAAAAAAAAACCTACAAGTTTTACTTATTTATATGCAATAAGTAAAAACGTCATTACGATTAGGTTTTTTCCGTCCACTGTAATACTTGTACTAATTCATTTATATTTTCTAAACAACATAACATTTTGTATAATTCTCAGTTGTACAGTATCCAATTGAGTTAATATTTGTTCCAATTCCTGTAATTTCTTCCTTTCGATTTCATTCAACAATTGAATATTGGAACTCCTATTTAATTGTCTTAATGCGTCCTCTTTTTCCTTCTTTTCTAAGAGCCTTGATGAACCTGATTCATAATCAAATCTCACTTGGTGTATATTAGCCAGTGTACGATAATAATAATTCAATAATGCATCATAGCACCTTTTATAATCTACATCCCATAGATAAAATGTTCTTGAGGGTGCTCGATCTGCTGATCTTGGAACTTCCTGGAGGGAAAGGAAAGTAATTGAAGGTTATTAAATCTTAAAAAGTATGATGTTTCTTGTGAAGAAACTTTATAAATTACTTGTATTTGTAAAAAGCCTCCAATCATTAGTTCTGTCAACTTTTGGCGAACTTCCAAAGGATTCATTAAAGCTAAATTAATAATCTTTAAAGAAAAATGAATAAACGAATTATTATTTTTGTTGTTTGTAAAAACTTCATTCAAATTGACAAGCTAATTAACTAACCGCCTTTTCATCTAATTTGCCCTTTTCACTTAATATTCTAACAATTCTCAATCCCTTAAACCCATATTTTTCCATAATAACATCCTCAAAAATTTCTTTTTTCAATGATTCACAAACTTCATGATATCGAAAGGTATACATTCCACCCGTATTTTCATCTTTCTTTCGTAAGATATTTGCATCATCATTTTCCATAAGATAATCTAAATATTGTTTGATTAAAATTTCACGAGTTACTCCTCTTCTCGCACTTTGCATCTGCTGATTAAATAAATCAGTCTTTTCGACTGGGACACTCCTAATAATTCTTTGTGCTGATATTGCGCCTGTAACCAGTTATATTTAAATTAATGACGATATTTGAAGCATTTTCATTATCAATAATTCGTTTTCTTACGTGATTCGATATCGCTTGGTTTCTCATCGTCTGCGATGTCAAGGATAACTTTTGTTATAATACTTGCTGATTGATTAATACGAGTTTTTACAAACTCAACAATTTGCTACAATCATAAAATAGAGAATTAACATTGTTTAAAAAAAATAGTAATAATAAAAAATTAATAAATTAGATAGATTGTTCCTACCCTATTTCTCGATTTAGCATTAAATTTTTCATAGTTCACGCGAAAATATTGATTTTCCTAATGGTAAAACTTTTTTAGCCAAAGAAAAAAAAAAAAAGTTTCTATAAAATGATCTACAAACTTACATCAACTGAATCTTCTCCTTTTTGTTGCTGCAAATCCAAGGGTAATTAAAAACGTTTCATTAAATGTAATTCAAAAACATGTTAAATTAATTATATTCAAACCTTAGCTGGTCTTTCAATATTTTCAACATTTTCGAAATTAATTTTACGTTTCTAATAATAAAAAAAAGTTTAAATATCGATAGATAAAAAAAAAAATTTTTATAATGTTTTTAGTCCTCACCGATCCTGTCGAAACGTTGTCATCATCGGCTACAGCTGCGAGTTTAGCTTTCACTTCAGCCATTTGTTTTTTTGTAGGAATAAAGTTAGTGACTTTTGCTAATTCGCGTTGTTCAGCCTCTGATGCTTTATCCTGAGCAGACTTTGAATCTGTTATTTTTACTGGTGTAAGATAACGTTTTACAACCATTTTATTAAACGTCTCTTTCAACTCTTTGAATTCTATAAAGGAAGTGTGTTGGCTTAGATAATACTTATAAAATAAAAGAATCTCTTAATTTACTTACTATTTGTTCTCTTTGATATGTTTCGATCTTCGATAAATCCTGTGAACGTTCCTTTACCAGTTAACAGCATATAATGAGTTATTTCATCAGCCCCCTAATAAAGTCATTTATATGAACTGTTATATATATATACTTGTATATATAAAAAATCAATAGTATCAATTCAAACCCTATGCCTAGCCCATTCATTCGCATATTTTACATAAATTCCGAAATTAAGTCTCGCTAAAATCTCACTTTGTTCAATAGAATAATGAATCGAATTACGTGATCCTTCTCTAGTTTCAGCCCAATATACCAGATTGTGTTGAATTAGTACGAAGAGACATTCGCGAGTTTTGGATAAATTTTGTTTTGAAAATTTAGATATGGATACTAATGGAAGTCGACCTTTTTGTAATAATACCTTGGCTACTTCCTATAATACAGTGTTAGATAATAATATCATAATAAGCATATCTTTAAGGTTTTTCAAAGTAAATTTAAAAATACCTCAATAATTGGGCCGAAATCGTCCCGAATTAGATAACAACATAAAAGCAAAAGCGCTTGAGCCATTATTAGACTGTTCAAACTTTGCGATCCGTTTTTATTGGCAGATCTATTAAGCTTTTATAAATCACGTGTAATGTATTCAAAATGGATCCGGATTTGTTGTTTTACTTTCTCTCTCTTTCTCTTTTGCATCAAATCAATTATTATATTAAATAAAAGTTCATTATTGATATTTTGGTAACAAAGGTTCCAAAATAAATCACTGAAAGTTAAAAATCCTTTTCGGTTTTAACAATGTAGTTTCGTTAATTTTCCATATATATATATTTATATTTATATTTATATATTTATATAAACCAATTACAACTCAAATAATTCAAATATTTTAAATACAATTTCGGCACGATTTTTGATTATTGAATATCAACATGATTAAAAATTTTTTGATCATCTTTAACTTATTTTCGTTTATAAATCTAACCTACTAAGCACTATATATATACTGTATATATAATCTTATAAATGAATTTTCTGCTATGACTTTTACATACTTTCCTCGTTCATCCTTATCAATTTCAACAGCACGAAGACTTTTATCTCGCGCAGCTGCAAACAAAAGAACAGGAGGACCGCCGCCAGGAACGCCTGGAGCAACAAATTATAACATTACTGATACACGTTACGAAGTAATTAAGCGTATCCTCTTTGAAACTCCTAAACCAGAATTACCACAATTCACAGAAGAAGATCTTGAAAGACATGAAACTATTGAAAGAGCTTGGAAATTATATTTACGTAATCAACGTGAAGCGAAAAGTGAAGAAATGTCAGCAAAATATAATATGTTAAATGAAGCAAATATACAGCTTGAACAAATAAGTAAATCTTTATTTGATTCAGCCCAACTTGGTAATAAGACTATGTTGTTTCCGGGTCAATTGAAAATCCCTACAGAGACTCCTTCGTTAAGTGGATGGAATTATGATTACATTCCTCCCCCGGAACCTGATCCATCACCTCAAACAAAGGAAAGAGAAGAAAAAGGTTCGGAGGAAGCAAAAATTATAGAGTGAGTATTGATAAAATTGGTATTAGGAATTGGTTATTCGGAGTTGATACTAATTTAAAGTACGTTCATGGGTAGGATCGATCAAAACTAAAAGGCATGGATTTCGTGATCGGCATTGTCATTTGAAAGATTTCCTGTACGCGTTTTCATTATGATATTGAAAACGTAAATCTTCGTACATCTCGGATCTTAATTTAATAAATTAATTAAAATTTGCACAACTTAAAAATTATAAGATCAACACTTATTATTCATTTCTATTAAAGATACAAAGTATTTGATTATTGATGTATATCATTTGTTGCATGTATTGTAAATTTTTCTGTATAAGTGAACTTGTCTAATTAAGATATTTATAAATACATTTCTAACAACGCTCTTGCGTCTTTTGCATTCAAATTAACATCCTTATTTCCTTGAAAAGCGATTTCCCACAAAACCGGACAAACCTCGGGTCTAATAGAATAGATTCCACTTACAACCTGTGTAGACCTAAAAATCATAAGCAAATACTTATGTCTAAGTGCTTTAACGTCACCGGTCTGGGGTAAAATAAATTTAGTTATTTTTAAATTGGAATTTTATGCAAAAGTTTATAAATGCGAAATAAATAAATTAAACTATTTACTTTCATATTCACTCCCGTGATACACATTCTTTCAGCCCATTCTCTCACCAATTTCATTCGTTCTACACAGCCTAAAGTCGTCAATTTGTTGGCAACTTCATCGCTATAAAATTCTATAAATAATTTTACAACCAATTCTTGAATACTTAATCTCCAAGGTGTAATGTTGATTAAGTCAGTTATAACAGATCTCCATCTTTCAGAACAAAGTACACGAACTCGATGCGATTTGATAATTATAGTTATGATTGATTGATACAAAGATTCGTACATTTCTAAATGCATAAATTCATTTTCATTGCGTGGCAATGATGCATATATAAATGGTAAACATCGATGCACAGCAACTGGATCACCTTTATCAGTTCTCTCCACGATATACTGACAAAAGATCTATATATGATTAATTTAACCAAATGTTAAAAAAGATAGACACATAAAAATATTGATATATATCTCTCTATTTCTTTCTTTATATAAATACCTTTCTAGCGGGATCACTTTTCTTCAATAATTGAGTTTCCGTTTCGCCAAATGAAATCCAAGAAGGTGTGGGTGGTATTTCTTGCATATCAAGTACATCTTGCGTGGTCTTCTCTTTACGGGCTTTACTACTTTCTTTTGCTTCCCTTTGTCTATCATCAACCATCATGTATAATATGTGCTTATAAAAGCCTTCATAAAATTCTTTTTCATCGAGATCTGGCAAATTGTAATTTTTACTAATTATCATTCGAAATGCATTAGAACCGAAATGTAACATTGAAGTACACCATTTAAGGGTTGATGACATTTCTTTTTCTTTCTAATGTTATTTTTTTTTAAAAAAATTAAAAATAAAAAAAAAAGGTTTATGAAAAGAAACGAATTCCCAAATTGATTAAAAATAATGGAAAAATTAACCACCATGATCATCAGCATGTTACTATTGACGAGTCGCAATGGTAGCCTTTCTAATGATTTATCAACATATTTTCGTAAAATATCTACTATTCGAGCAGAAAAAACGCTTACGACAAGAGGATCTTGAAAAACCATCGCAAGTTCGCTGATGAAATTGATAAATTTAGTAGTATAATTTGAGAATTTTAATAAAGTTAACTTTAAAAAAAAATATAACTTACATGATGTCGGGGGATGCTGATTTTTTAGCTTTGTTGTACATGTTTATCAATTCATTAATACGGTTTGAATCAAATCCTTTTCTTATTCCAGCATTTACGTACCAAATAAAATTAAACGAATGATCACGTTTACACATCTATTTTTATAGATAAGGAAATCAGTATCATTCAAATCAGAATATTGATTCAATTTAAATGGTAATTAAAAATAATATATCTACTTGAATACGGTCCGCCTTTTGCATTCCCATGAAAAAATCGAAACGAAATGAACAAATTCTAGACCATCCATTTTCAACAAACCAAATTCTGATTAGACTTTGCATTTCATCAAACAATATGTTGTTTTCACCAATCATATTTATAATGTCCTGAAGCCCTTTATTATTCATTCTAAACATTAAATAAATTTAACAATTAGATAATATAATAAAAACTGGAGTTATAATTCTATTATACAACAAACCTAAAGTCTAAAACATCGTTTATGTTAGTTCCTCTCATTTCTCTGCTGAGAAAATACAAGCTTTGATCTTTCAAATATTCTTCGAAAAGTGGGGTCACATAAAGTCGGAATAATGATCTATCCCGAGCAAATAATTCTCTTTTAATACTTATTGGTGCCTCCTATTACTTTGACAATGTAAAAATAAATAAATTATGTCAAAAGCAGATTTGAACAAAATTTAAGAGATAAATAATTGCCTTACATCTACAATATTCGGGTCGTTCACTAACCAATCATACATATCAGAAGATATCCGGTCATGATATTTAACACAAGCAGCTAATACAGCCTTTCGCATTTCCTTCATAAACATAAACTGTGAAGCAGCATTGATAAAATCATTAAATCTAAATTGTAAACAGTTTAAAGGTAAATAACTTTCATTTTTGGATTAATAATCAAAACCTTTTATTTTACATACTTTTCAACACTCCAAGTCTCATTATTTATCATTCTCACAAAAGATTCACCTAATTCTTCCACGAGAGCCTTATTAGCTTCATATCTTGACAAACCACTATGGTCAAGTAAAGGACGTACATTCTAAGTTGTAAAAGGATATATAAGCTTTCAATGCTTCTCAAAAAGGACAATAATAATAATAATAATAATACCTCAATGTCAGGTATATCAATTTGAGCCAAATATTGAACATCTTGGATTCCTGTTGTTAGATTCTCGGAACCTGCTAAGACTGAAGCTATTCCAGACATGGATTTTCGACCCAGCGAAAGGTCATTAGCATCTGGAACAGGATTTCGGTATGGGTGTGACATCGAAAAAGTAATTACACTTAATCTCTAAGACGCGTCAAGATCCAAGTTTAAAACAGCATTATTTAAACAAAAAATCACGTGAATTTATTGATCTTCCCCTTTGTTAATTTGTGTCGAAAGGGGGGGAGGGGAAACTGCCGGGAAAAATAAATTTCTGTCCATATACTGTTCTTTAAATGCATTTTCCAGTCCAATATATTTTCGATATTTTACTTAAGTAGGTATAATATAGTTAATTTGAATTTATGTAAAATTAAATATAACAAAATTGTTTTTTTATAATATAATATTTGGGAATTTGTATTTTGCTACACAAAATGCACCCCCTATATTTATATTAGAGTTAGGTTAGGGTTAGGGGTTATTCATCACAACGCATCATACCCCTATGTGTTTCATTTTACGGCTTATTCTGAGAACTTAGAAATATTTTTATTATATAACACATCCTGCATTTTGTGCGTAGAAAATAAAAAACCCATATTATTTATTATGATCTAGTGCAAAAAGATTTGTACAGCAAAAAAAAAATTTAATTTTGTCTATATATAAAAATTTCTTAAATTTTAATAATATATTTAAAAATTTTTTATATAATATAGAATATACTTCAATCTATCTTTTTATATAGTTTACTTTTGTATTTATATATAAAACTTAATAAAGCAAAACTTTTGGATTTTTTTAAAAAAAATAAATAAATTTTTTATTAAAGAAATAAATTTTGATATTTTTCATAATATATCAATTTTATGAGTTCATATTATGCAAGTGTATAATTTTATATACAATGAATATATATTTTAAATTTTAACTAAATCGAATTAGTAGTTATTAAAAAATCAAGTTCTAAAAGTTTAATAATTTTATTTTTTTCATTATAAAAAATATATATAAGTTTATATAGTAAATTTTATAATAATCTATACAAATAAATTGAATCAATTTTAATAAATTTTTAATTATTATATTCGAATTCTCCTGATGAGATAATTTCAACAAGCCTAAAATTATAAAATTTTGATCATTAGTTAATCATTAAAGTTTGACATCATTTATACAAAAATATTTATATAATGTTGATTTTTGATAATAAATTTCTCTGCAGTTAATAATCAGAATTTTATAATTTTAAGTTCATTGAAATCATCTTATCAAGAAGAATCTGAATCCAAAATTAGTTTTACCATTTTTTTTATTGATTCAAGTCATCTCAAATAAAGAATTACTTTTATTTTATATTTTTAAATATATATTGATATAGGCTTTTTACAATAAAAAGGAGGAAACAGTTGAAAAAATAAAAAATAAACTAATAAAAAAATTTAATATAATGTGACTGAAGTAACATTTTTAACATATTAAAGTAGAATAGGTTACATAATAAAATTTTTAAATAATTTAAATAATTCATAAAAAATGTATATCATTTATAGTTTTAAAATTATCTAACTCATGAGTTGATATAAATCATGCAAATCATAATTTAAGAGATTTTACAAAAAATTTGCAATTCTTTAAGAATTTTACAGATAAAGGCAGATTTTAAATAAAGACAAATCTTTAAAAGATTTTGCAAAAAATTTGCAATTCTCTAAAAGTTTTACAAATAAAGATAAATCTCTAAGAAATTTTGTAAAAAAATTTGCAATCCTTTAAGAGTTATTTACAGATAATTACAAATTTTTAAGAGATTTTACAATATTTTTTTGATTTTAAAATTTTTATAATTTGTAACTTTTTATAATAATTATAATTTCAATTAAGAAATTTATTTATATACTAATTATTCTATAAGAATTTTCTTGTTTTGAAATTGCATTTAAATTAACTTATTAAACTTTATTTAAATATTATTATATTTTTTCTTTATTTTAAAAAAATCGTAAATTAAATAATTTAAATAATATTAATATATTTTGATAATAAATACTTTAATATAAAAATTTATTAATTAAGTTACAAAAAAAATTTAAAAATATTTTTCAATAAAATATTAATATGTTTCAACCATCTTATATATTATTTAATAATATTTTTTTGAAACCTATGCTGAATTCAATTTATTAAAACAGGATTTAGAAAATTTAAATCAACTTTAAGTTATATATTTATTAAATGAAAATAAAAATTTATTTTATAATATGAATAAAGATAATGAAAATGAAAATAAAGATAAATTTGATAAACTTAGAGCTCTAAATAGGTTAGTTTAGATCAAATCAATCAAATTACCTAAACTAAGAGGATTATATCAGATTAAACAAAAATCTGATTTAATTTAAATTTTTATTTGACCTGACCTAATTTGATCTGATCAAAATTATTCAAGAAGAAAAAGTAGTTATTATTCAAAAATGATAATGAATTGTTCTAATTGAATGATAAAATATCATTTTTGAATGATAAATAAAATATTATTTAAAAAAATTATTTTATTTAAATTTTTTTAGGTTAAGTCAAATTAATTTATTGATCTGATCTGACATTAATCTGAAAATTTACTGACCTAACCTGAATTTTCAATTCAGGTTAGGTCAGATAAACAGGTCAACCTGATCTGATTCAGAGCTTTAGATAAACTTAATAAACTTAATAAATAGCAAGTATTATATGATTTTAATGAATTAATTTTTTTACTTATTTAAGTTTACAAATTTTATCAAATTTATTAGTAAGCTAAAATTATAAAAGATTGATAATGATGATAAATATGATAAATATTAAAATCTTAAGAATAATTTAAATAAATTTAATGAAGAAACTCAAAAGTAAAAATAAGACTTTAAGATTATTATCTTAAATTATTAGATTTAAAATTTTATTATATATGTTAAAATCTATTTTTTAGTAATAGGCTTTATAATCAATTTATATAATAATATAAATATTTTAAAGAATAAAATTTTAATATCAAACTACTAGAAGGAAAACTTGAGATATAAAAATAGATTATAAAAAAAATAAAATTTTTTTTCTTATATAAACTGAAATATTGTTTAATTAAAATACTTTATTTTTTAAGTTATAATTAGTATTAATATTTTTATCATATAAGATAAATGCTAAGAAAGAGAATCAAATCAACATTTTATATATTTAAAATTTTTGCAAGCAAATTTGCTTGCAATTATATTTAATAATTAAAATTATTTATAATAAATGTAAATATTTTTAAAATAATTTATTTAAAATTAATATTTATAATAAATTTTATAATATTTTTTAAGTAAAAATTCAAAAACAAATGTAATTAATTAGTGATATTTTAAAGATAAATATATGATAAATATTATAAAAAAAAGTTAAAATTTTAAACTTATATATTTTGCTATTTATTGATCTCTAAAATGTAAAAATATAATCATTTAATAGGTTTTAATAAGTTAAATTTAATAAATTAAATTTTATTTTCTTGTAATTATTAAATAATAAATTATTTTAAAAAATTGAAAAATTGAAAAATTAATATATATTAATAATTATTAATTTTAAAATTTTAAAAATATTATCATTAGATATACTTTAATATGACAAATATAATAAATTTTATTTCATCTTTTTATAATCACTAAATATTAAAATATTATAATTTTTCTATAATGTTTATAATCAATTTATACTTACATTTTAAGGAATAAGACTGTAGTATAATATTTTATTATACTTATAATCTTTCTTTATTAAAAAATATTGTTAATTAAATTTACTATAAAAATAATTTTTTTGAATATCAATTTGATTCCTTTCTTAATATTCATCCTATATAATTTTTGATTATGTATAATATATATTTAATTTTAATTTAAATAAATTATTATATTTTTTATTTATAATTTTTAATAATTTGTTTATTAAAGATTTTAATCTATAATTATATAATAAAATTTGTAAATTTTTATTTAAAAATCAATTTTTAAAGTGTATTCTATAAATTTATAAAAAATTTACTAATAATAATATTATGTAATTTAATATAAATATAATTATAATATATAGGCTAAAGATAATAATAATTGAAAGATAATTTAATTTAAATAATTAATTAAAATAAAGAAAATTTTATATTTTAATATATATAAAATTTAAAGTTTTGTTTTATAGAAAATGAAATCAATAAAGTTAAATATATGTAATAAGAGTTAATAAATATATTATTTTAAAGTAACATTGTATAATTATTATTTTATTATATTTCTTAAAATATATGACAAAAAAAACACAAATATAATTGAAAAATATTATAAAATTGAAGAGTTATTTTAATAATTAATTTAAATATTATTCTTCTAATAAAAATCTAATATTCTTTTATATACAGTCAATTCTTGTTATAATGAATTCTATGTCCTAGACCTCAACTTCGCTATAAGGCTATAGTGAAGATTTTAAGAGATTTGATT
>CAJVPQ010000523.1:0-26551 GCA_910591825.1 Funneliformis caledonium
TACGTTTTTTCCCACTTTTCCGTATTAAGTTTAAGGTTTTTACCTAAGGAAAAAACGTATATATTATACTGATTTTCTATAAAAGTTATACGTTATAAAACTTAATATTTTTATGGAATTTTTATATCAAATTTTTTATTGGGAAGGCCATAGAGATATTTGCATCCTTTTCAAAATTTCAGGAGTATCTTTAATATAATAATGTTATTCTATTGGTTGCTGATTAGCCAAAATAAATACACCTTCGAAAAGCAATTACTAACAACAACAAATAAAGAATTGTCAAACAGGAATTTCAGAATGTGTTAATTCTAATTATAGAACCTTTGCATGTATCTCTCAATAGTCGTGAGACTGTTATTTTATTATTTTATGATTTTTTTAATTCTGCATACAAATATATTTTTGAAACAAACAAAAAGCTTGCTAACAAACCTCATCCTTAGAGAATTAATCTTCTATTACAGTTAATATCAGATACTTGGAAAAATATTGCACCATATGTTAAAAAAAAGATTGAATTATCTTGCTCTAGAGATGTTGAGTACCTTTTACTAAAAACCCTTCTAGATGATACTATTCCTTTGGTTTTAAATATTTATGCAATGATTTTTAGATCAGGCAATTGGAAGGCATATATTGAGGCTTGTGTAAGAGTATGGTATTTGTTTGCTCGATTTAAACGAAGAAATTATAATAAAGTATCATTATTCTTTCTTTCAGATGTTTGGTATTAGAAAAGCATTAATCATCCTATTCTTAAGGTTCTGAAAAATCATTTTGTAGCATTTAATGACTCTTCAGCATAATGCAAATGCCTTTAGTAAATTTGACTGATTTCTACACACAACTATTATCTAAAGTTTGTCTGATGCAGTTTCAAGATTGATAAGACAGATTTGTTTTAGTGATCTTAGATCATTTTTCTAGTGCAAAGTCATACAAATTATAAATATGATAGCTTCTTCATTATGTATTTTAGCAAATTCGTCTAACTTTCATAATTGCATCTCTATATTCTATATAAGAATAAGCGTACAATCTCTTATGAGAGCTAAAATTAGAAACGGTTACTTATTATTTTTAGGTCTTCTACTGGTTGAAGATGATTTATAGAAATATGAAAATCATATGTATGATAAGGATGTCTTCTATATTTATATTTGCTTATTATAGACCAGCCAGAAATTGTGATTCTATTTTCTCTAGCTACTTTACGATAAAATGGGTACATATCATCTAAAGCGATTTTGAATTTTCCATCTTAGATGACTTGAAAGGCTTTCTTTCTATCTTCAGTACCAAGCGTAAAAATTTATAGATATGACTTTTTCTGTATGATAACTGTAGAATGGGAAGGCCTTAATATATTCTATTTTATATTCATTTATGGCAATATAAAGAATTTCGTCTATTTTTATCTTAAAATCGTCTATGGATTCTTTATTTAATACAAGAATATTAAAGAATACCTGCAATTCTATAAGAGTAACTACTACTTTTTAGCTATTGATAAGATGGCTATTGATAAGAGAGCCATAAAGACGTAAAACGTAACAGTACTTTTCACCTATTTTTTCTGATAAACTCTTAAAATCAACAGCCATGAAAGGAATCTCTTGGTAATTGGATAAAGTATTATCAAGGATTATAGTTAATCCCTCATCATTTTTCGCAACTATATCATTTCAAGTTAGAATATCATTTAAGTAGTTTTTACTAGAATAGCGAATTATCTGACCTATCATTTTATCTTTTTTAGCCTCTAGGTGAAAAAGGATAGAGGTGTCGAGGAATTCTGAAAGCTCGGATTAGGTCATAGTATTATATAACAAATATACAGTTTGAGAGAAAGTATATACTTTAGGAGAAAAAAGTTCAAAATAAAAATTAATTCTGAAATATATAAATCGATACATAATCGAACTATTTATAGTTATCAAAAATGGCATTTTATCGATATCCATATACTCATTAAACTGAAGAAGTTTATAATTGGGGGGTGCTTTCACCTAAAAGCAGTGTTGTTATGGGACATTGATGGGACACTGATGGGACATAAATGGGACAGATAGGACATTTAGGACATAGTGTGAGACAGGTTAGGACATATAGCTGGGACATATAGCTGGTACAACAAATCTCTGGGACATCAAAAATGTACATCACTGCCTAAAAGGATGCCAAATATATCAGAATTCTGCCTTATATATATTTTGTATTGAATGTGATAAACGAACTTATTCTAAATATGGATTTTGTGATCTATATGCTAGAAAGCATTGTAAAAGAAAACAGTACTATCGAAAAAAGTTGACTAAGCAAGTTGAGAATATGTTTCAGCAAACTGTTCTAGAAATTCCATCCTAGTTTCTATTCTAGTTGTCAAAATTTTCTAGGACAGATAAAATATAGCTAGATGGTAATTTTAAAATGAATAAAAGGAAAAAAAATAATCCATTCTAGTTGTCCTAGTTGTCCTAGTAAATTTCAGACTTCTTTACTTTTTTTTTATTTTTTTTACCTATAGATATACCAGTATATCTATAGGTATATAGCATACAAATTGTATACATACTGTATATTATATATATAGTATAAGATGGGTTATAGTTTTTTTTTCTAGAATATTTATTTTATTAGAACAACTAGGATAATTAGAACATAATATAAAAGAACAAGTTAAATTAAAGAAAGAAGCCCTTCTTTTATATCAAAACCTGTCCTAGTTCCCATCTTAGTTAATCCAATAATTTAGATAACTAGAACAGATTATGTCTTCACATGGCAAATATGGAATTGCATTTTTATAGCATAATACCTTGGCCTTCACTTCTGATGTCAAATAGGTAATCAATAAGTAGAATTAAACTTAACCAGTGATATTGTGTAAGCTATCTAATATGATTTGTTACCCTATTGTAACAAGACCAGCTTCTAGACCATATTATTCAAAATCTTCTTTACTAGTTTTAAGGAAAGCACAATCATTATTTTCAGAAAAACAGTAAACAGTATTCACAGTTTTTGAATTATGTAATAATTCAGAATTTTCAGAAAGTCTATAATTATAAAAGAGCATTCAGTACCATAATAGGATCACGTAATTGGTGCAGTAAGGCATAGTATAAAATCAGCTAGCACATAAATTCAGCCAGATCCTTAAACATAATAACTCAGCATTCAAGTTAATATACAAGTGGTCTGAAATTAGTGAACTAATAGAATCTCTTTAGCTTTTCACCAGTTCTCTAATAGTTTCATAATAATTCCATAACACTATATGATACTATTAAATTACTATCATAGCGCTGAGCTAGATCCTCAAATCACATACCCAATAGATTAGTCAAAATTAATCACAGATCTACTACGCCACCCGACACAATATTATTTTATTATATTTTAAAATCTAGAAAAATAACCAAATAGGTGTAAAGGATAAACATTTCAATATAGAATCTAACACCCAACCAGGTATATGAGGTTAGCATTCTCAACATAAAATTAGATATCCAAATAGCTACAGAGGGCTAATAACTTCATTATAGAATTTAGCATGTAAACGACTCAGAAATAAGAAGAAAAGCGTGATATTTAGATTATATAGGTGTGATAATTAGATTATATTATGGTAATAAAAGTATATTAGTATAAAAACACAAATATCAAGAAAGACTTAAAAAACATAACTAGAATGTAAAAGTGATATAAAAAATAATAAAATATTAGATTATATGTGGTATTCAGACTGTATCATTTAGATTATATGTGATAATTAAATTACATCATTTAGATCATATGTGGTATTCAGATTCTATGTGTTATTTAGATTACATGTGATATTCAGATTATATGTGATATTTAGATTATATGTGATACTATAATCTAGGCTAAGTGGGATACCACATGTAATATAAATTATATTACATATGGTATCCCACTATATCAATAATATTTATAGAAATAATTAAGAGTTTTAGAATTTAATTTCATAAATATTTTTTTTTGCTATGTAATTATACCAAGATTATGTTTAATGTTATATATTAAAGATATAAAAGATAAAGAGCATCAGTTATTAGTCAATCATATTATAAGGATAAATTAATGATCTCATAGTTTATATATTATTTTTAAAAATAAATATTAAATAATATTAAATAAGTAATAATTTTTTATAAGTATATAATAGTTTTAATTTAAATAATTAATAATAAACTATTACTTTTTTAATAATAATCAATTTAAACCTATATTTTACAAAAAGAGATTAAAATAAGTAGCTAATTATATTTAAAATAAAAATAAAGTAATTTAAGATTTAATAATTATAAATTTAATATAATTTTTTTAGCATAATTTTTATTTTAGAATTTGTAAGTGCAATTTATATATTTTTATTATAACTATGTCTAAATCTTATGCTATATCATATTAATAAAATCTAGTGATAATATTATTTATAAAGATTTTATAGATTACAAAATATTTTTTAAATATATATATTTCAGTTAAATATCAATGTTAAAAAAGATATAAAATTACTAGTAATTTTTTTTTCTCAAATATAATAGATGTATATCATCTGATTCGTAGACAACTCTCGAGACATGATAACGGAAAAAAAAATTATTTTTTTTCTGATTGGATATTTGCAAAAACGACGTTTTAATAAATATAAATCGATCTAATCGCGGATCAGTGTAAATGGTGCAATTTAAGAAAATTCTATGATATTCCAAATCCCGTGTTCACGTTTCTTAGGCAGGTATAATATATGACGACTATTGCGCAACTAAATTATATCATATTTTTATCATTAATTAAATATATAATTAAATATGTCGGGAAAATATTAAGGTAACACTCAGTATTTGTTTGTGATATGCATTTTCACTTTCTTCCTATATTAAGTTAAACATCAATGCAGTATAATAATGACATCATTAAAACGTAATGTGGATCGATAATCAGTATTGGAAATCGAGAAAAATCGAAAAAAATAAAAACCAATTTTGCTCAGATCGACAATCGTTTAAAATTCTGCATTTTTTAAAATCAAGTTTTTTTAACAGCTATCTTTTTTTCGGTTTAAGTTACATAGGTTTCTTCCTCGTAAAAAAATTTCTCATTTTTTTTTTTTTGTTAAAATCCCTTAAAAAGAAAATTTTCCATACTTTAATATCTCCTTTTAACATTCTTTTAATTACCCATATCTCTAAATCACAAAGTTTCGTTTTAAAAATGCTAAATTTTGCGCCAAATCATTTTCTTGGATATTTTTATAAAATATATGTTGTTCTGTAACCGATTAATTTCTCTTTCTGTACGAGTATTACTGACCTTTACTTTCGTTACCCAAACAAACCATTTTACAAGAATAATATTCTTTACAATTTAAAAATTATTTTATTTTAATAAAAAAAAGTATTTTTCTAAAAAAAAAAAAAAGTTTTCTACTTAAAAAAAGAAATAAAGATTTATACTTATAAAGTTAGCAAATTAATAATATTATGACTTCCATGACTTCTCTTAAGGCGACAAAGGCTTGTGATAATGATTCTCGAAGACAAACCACAATGTCCATGACTTGGAATATACCCCAACATAAAAATAATTTGCAGACAAAGAGCGACGAAGAATCTGAAATGAACTCTCTTCTTTCGGACAAATCAAGTAGTGCTGATAGCCCAAGAGAGTCCTCAAGTATTGAAAGAGAAATGGACGAAACGAGCAGAGAAAGAAGGAACGGTAGTAGTAACAGAACATGTTCAAAGAAAAGTTCAAGTTCGATGTCTACTACAGAATTATGGTTTAAAGAATTTAATCAAAATACTAGAGAATTGAATAATATTGATGACGGTAAGTTTACGTGTCAAATTGAATCAGATGAATGAAATAAAACAGAAGAGTTCTTATATATCAAAACGAGTCATTAAATAACAAAAAGTGTAAATAATATATTAAAGTTTTGTAAAATTTTGGCAAATGGCGAAATTTTGAATTTTAGATAGCGAAACCCCTTATTACGTAAATTCTTACAAATCTCATCCTAAACCTGTGTTAAATCAACAGTCATCTATAACATCAAGGCATCATCAACGTGCTGGACACTACGCCCATGGACATCGTATGCCATCAAGTCGTAACTTTTCAAAGTCGCCACATCATGGTAACTTTAAAAAACGTGACAGATCTTCAGGCAGCGATTCTTATCGTTCAGTTATCGACGATTTAACTTTGAAAAGTAAGTTGATAATCTTTTGTGTCAATTAATTAAGGTTCTTCTCACTTTTATTCACGTCATCTCTTTTGTAAAGATCAAAAATTGCGTCAAAAACTTCGAAAAATGGAAGGTAGTCACGCAAAAACATTACATAAAGAAAAATTATTTGAAGTGCGATACTATCAAATGCCCAGGTATATAAACATTTATACTTACTATATATTCTATATCAATCAAAATTCGCTGACACAAATTAAACTTTTAGAGAGAAGCGACACGAATTGGAAGAATATCTTAGACAATTCGCCGCTCAGGTAGATATTATGAGCGTGAAAGAAAATGTAAAACAGTCTTGCAAACGATCATAATTGATCTTTTAATTTTACTTTTACACTTTTTAGTTACCAACGCCCACGTCAAGTTCTACAAATTTGACTCAAAGCCCAATAATCGAAAATAATTCCAAAACAGAACACTTAACTCCCGTTAAAGCAAATGATAAATTAAAGATGAAACAAGTCGTTAGAGCTATTGAGAATGTATTTACCGTCCAACCATCAACAGATGATCATTATCTAAAAGATCAAGAAGATGCAGATCCCGAAGGATACGTTTATTTAAATCTTTTGACGAATATGGCACAATTACATACAATGAGCGTTACTTTGCCATTCATTAAACAAGCTATTCGAAAATTTTCAAATTGTCTAGAATTAAATGAGGACGGTACGAAAGTTCGATGGCGTACAGGGTTGGATCATGTTAAACCTGATACCATAGAAAATAAAGATGTTGATATAATGGGAAGTGGAAGAAGTGTCGTAATGTCTTCAATAGGTGTAAGCGAAAGCAAAAGTATTGGTGATAAACAAAGTGATTCTTCACCATCGATTCCGTCTGCTAAACCAATCCAAAATTTTTCTGACCCAATGAGTATTACGCCATCCTCTTTAACTTCATCTAACGGTTCAAAACCTAACAATCAACAAACCGAATCACCATCTGTAACATCTTCAATAGCCCATTATCGTCCCGTATTTCTTCATCGTAGTCTTAGTTCGTCCCCTTCTTCAGATGAATCTAGTAGCGTAATCGATCAACATGATGGTCCAGTTATCTACTATGAAGGAGGTTTATTCTGTACCGACTTTAGTAGGAGCGTAATGATAGACGATGATGATGATAAACAAACATCATCACGTCCAAGTCAATCATTGGGGCTCGATCGTTCAATTGGAGACGTTGATAATATTGACGTCATTCAAGAGAGATGGAATGTTCCGGTTTATGAAAGAGCAACGAATTTGATTTTAGGTGGAAGCAATATTGTATTAAGTGAAACAAGTGAGGAAGATATCAGCAGCGGGCAAGAGGCAGATGACGAAAGGTAGAGTACCGTATCATCAAATGTTATTAATTGAATTTTTTTTATATGGCATTCTTCTAGCAAAATTAATAAACTTTCTAAATTTTTTATATAGTCCAATAAAATCATGTAATCATCGCAATACGAGTGAACACCCGCATATGTTCGTTGATGACCTAAACTCCATGGATGCTAACAATGAATTAAACAATATTCTAATGAAAAAGGACATTAACCTTGATTCTAGACGAGTACAGTCATCACCGGGAAAAAATTATGATGAGATCAATGATTGGAACAATGATGATCCTAAAATTTCATCATCACAAACTCCAATACCAAGCAACGATTCGAAACAAGATTTACCAAATTACAAAAAATTACATACTGCTAAAGTTCCTGGAGTTATTACAGAAGATAATTTCATGGTATTAGTACAAACTTCACATCCTACGAGAGGAACACGTCATGGGCATCGTCGTCATAAATCAATTACAACTTCATCTAAAAAGATCTCTCACTCCAAAGAATCTTCAATTGATGATGATACTTCAATGAACGCGTCAAGCAGCGGTAGTAGTACAGATATCGAAGGGAATAACGGAAAATCAAAATCACATCAAGTACTCTCAACAAGATTATTTCAATTACCTCCTTCTTCGAGTCCACAACCAAGGGTTTCACCGACACCGGGATTTAGAACATCAAATTTACAAAAAACTTCTTCGGATAGTGGTGGTGGATCATCCGATCACGGGTCATCATCATGTTCAGAATCTTCCACATCAGCTGCTACACATGATAATTCATATTTATTCAAAAACAATACTTTACTTCAACTATTACAATCAAGCGACTCAAAAACCTCCCAATATGATGAGGTACAAGATATGGACCTTGATTCACTTTCATCCGATTCATCTGACCCTTCACCCTTTATAAATATTGATGATGATGATGATGATGATGAAATAGGCGGTGACAAACATCACCATAATCGTGAAAATCGTATTGAAGAAAGTAATCTAGGTAAGAACTTGAGATTACAAGATGCCGTTATTGAAGAACGTAGAAAGGTTGTTAATCATCCACAAGAACAGAATGTTAAGGTCAGTAAATATCTAATATATATTTCTATGTTACATTATTGTAATACATTTGATTGATTTCAAATATTTTTTTTATTTAAATAGATGTTAAATGATTTAGTAGCGACCAATCGCGCTATAATTCAAGCTTTACCATTTTATAATCAACAAATGAACCTTCAACACATTCCTGGATGGGACGTTCAGCGATCAAACCTTAATACGAACAATTTAGGAGATATTCATCAAAATAACAACAGTCATAATAATTCGTATAAAAACAATAATAATAATTAAAATGAATTGTGTATTTTTTTTTTATCATGTGCTTAAATAAGAACTTTAATTATGAGAAATTATTATATGAATTACATTTAAGCAATTAATTTATTTGAATTATTTATATATTTATTCATTTATTTAAATTGAAGGATCGGTATGAAAAATAATAAATAAATCTTTATTTTAAATATTCGTCTCTAATGATTTATTATTGATTATGCTTTTAATTTGAGTGAGGAACTTTTGATTTTATTTATTACTAATTTAAAATTACTAATACACGATGTTTATAAGAATTAAGATTGTGTAGTTGGATCCAAATTCCAATATCTAATAATTATAAATAAAATTAATTTTTTTTTTTTTGATATTAGTAACGAGTAAAGACTCACCTAACACGGAAATCATCCCTAACAATTTTTAAAATGATACAAAAGAAAAAAAATTTGTTAATAAAGGAAAAATACTGAAAATCAATGAATGAAATGAACCCTTCTAATTACGCGCAGCTCATGAATCCGGATTCAGTAGGAGAAGCAGCAACGTATCGAACGATTCCCGTATGTCCTTTATTTTTATTTAAAGAAAAAAAAACAAAAAAAAAAAAAAAAAATTAATAATAATAACGATAATATTTTAAATAAAACCAAATAGTAAAAATCCATAATAATACCAGGCCAACGTATAAGCAATTTTCCAGTGCGCGAATCCCAACACACTATAGAATTATCATTTTCGTCGCTACTGATAATATAATCTTCTTCGAATAAAAATGTAGTTTGTACGTGATTATTCTAAATAACGAGAGAGAAAAAAAAATTATTTTCATTTTTTTTTGGTTAAATTGATAATTCATCTTATTCCCAGGCACAAAAGTTTTTGAAATAATTACTCGGTGTATAGCTCCTTCAAATGTTACAATGCATTTGCCGTTATTGGCATCCCATAATTTAGACGTAGAATCGCAACCACTAGAAAGTATATATGCCCCAGATTTAGAAAATTCTACGCTTGAAACTGCTTGTCCGTTATGCGCATTATCTATTGTTTGAATACACTCTCCATGTTCTCCTTCCCAAATCTTTATGGTACCATCAAGCGAGGAAGAAACAAATTGTCCACCATTTGAATTCCATCGAACCTAGATCAATCATAAAAAAAGGGAGATTATAATGTAATTTACAAATGTTTATGTATACCGAATATAAATAAATAACTTTACCTTAGTTATGCTTAATCTGTGATTAGATTGTGAACTAGATGGAATATAACATTTAATATTTTGAACATCCCAAAATCTAATAGCCTCATGGTCAGTCCCTAAGAACAAAATATTTTACTTGATAAAATAATAATAATAATAATAATAGAAATAAATTAAAGTTAAAACCTGCTAGCATGTATTCTCCGGTAGGATGAAAATCAATAGATCTGACCGGATATTTGTCCTGTAATAAAAAAATGATTTTTAGCATCGAATATAATAATTATTTAAAAGGAAAGAAATAATATATGAATCAGACCCGTAAAAATCGAAATGATCGTTTAATTCCTTGTGTTGCGATATCGAATAATTTTATATTACGATCGTCCGAACAAGAAGCGAGTGTAAGTCCATTTGGATGAAATGATAAATCATTCACACGCTTTTATAAAAAGAAGAGAAAGAACAGACATGACATAAACTTTGTCTTCATATATCTATCTATCTTTATTTAGAAATATTAAATATTATCCAGCTTACACCAGTATGATCATATAAAGTTCTTATAACGGGTCTATCTTCATCTGAGTGACTTTTCATCTTGCTAGTATCGAGAACTTTAAGCGATGAATCTGCAGAACCAGTAGCAGCAAACTTTCCTAATAATCAATCAAGTATTAAGCTTTAAAAATTTCTATCTTTTTGTTTTTTTTTCAAAGAAAGTGAGATACGCTCAATGACAATTACCATCTTTCTTAAACCTTACACATGTGGCAGCAGCTCGATGAGTTGTTATGTACCAAAGATTATAATTTGGAGTCGGCTTTGGCTCTATTAAAAATTTTCATTATAAAACATTCAAGAAAGTAATATTTTTTTTAAAAAATATATATATATATATATGTATATATTACCATAATTCGTTTCTGGATCTAAATCGGCTAGACATTTTGATGGAAAATCTTCACTCTGAGCGTCTTCATCAGAATAAGGTGAACCTTCAACCAATGCAGAAATTTCATATTCCTCATCCTCATCCCCATCATCCTCTTATTCAGAAATAAAATATTTAAATAGATATGTATTTAAAATAAAGTTCAAATAATATTAACGAAACTCTTGTAATGATAAGGATATAAACCTTCATCTTTTGACGAGTACGTTGCCGAGTAAAGTAATTCGGACAATTCTGCACTAGTACCTAAATCCATAGGGATATTTGATTCCTCTGCTAAAGATTGGGCTGTTTCTGTATACCCATAATAACGCAATTGACTAATTTTAATGATAAGGTAGTATTAAAAAAAAAAAAGAAAAAAAAAAAACCCAGATGGATAAAAAGAAATGGATCATTAAATATTTTAAAGATAATTTTAATTTTTTTAAAAAAAAACTTTATTAAATAATTTTTTTTTTTTTTTTTTTTTGAATTTGGAATACATCTTATTTTTTTAAAAAAAGAAATTCGATAATTTTTTTAATACAACAAAATCAACAAGATTTAAAATTAAAATCAACTTTAAAACCCATCTAGGTCATAAATTTCCACTTCTAAAAAAAAAAATGAAAAAGCCCTTTTATTTTTTTTTTTTTTTTTTTTTTTTTTTAAAAAAAAAAAAAATATGATTTTATTGAAAATCTATAAACTAATCACACATCTCTTACCGAACACGTTAGCTTTTCCAGACAGTAACTACATAACTCGGCTAAGCAACCCATCTATTATATCACGATTGTAAAATTTCCTTCTCCCCAACAAAATTCAAACAAACCGCTTTTCAACTACTCGAGATTAAAAAGGTTGTCTTTTCAACTCACCTAGCAATTAAAGAGATAACCTCCTCGCGGTCTAAACCTTGTTGTTCTTCCATCCTGTTAGATCTTATACTGCGCAAATCTCAACTGCGGGATCATGTAGAGAGGGCAAAACGTTTTGGTGGGTTTTGGAGAGGAGTTTGCCTCCTTTTATAATTTTTTAGATTCAAAAAAAAAAAAAACCTTGATCTGCTAAGCCACTAACCGTCGCAGTTTTTTAAGCCACCAGAACTGTTATTTTTTTTTTTTTAAAAAAAAACAATTGAAAATTCTCTTGACCAGTTTCCTGGTTATGAATTTCAATCCAGGTATTTGGTATAAAATTTCAAGATAAAGACGCAGCGAAGAAAATTTTACAGATAATCTATACGCAGTTTTTACGCAGCAGATCAAAGAA
This sequence comes from Funneliformis caledonium, assembly GCA_910591825.1. Lineage (NCBI taxonomy): Eukaryota > Fungi > Glomeromycota > Glomeromycetes > Glomerales > Glomeraceae > Funneliformis > Funneliformis caledonium. The sequence continues at coordinate 12,382 of CAJVPQ010000523.1, forward strand.
CGCGTCAATAAGAATAAAAATTCAAAGTTCGTTAACTCTTTTTTTTAGGTCAAAAGAAAATAAATTTTCCTTTATTATTTATTCTCTAAAAATCATCTAAATATATATATAATATTTTTTTTTTGAATAAATTGTTAATAAAGAAAAAAACCATGTATTATTATTATTATTCTACATGAAAAAAAAAAAGTTACAAAGAAAAAAAATATATATATGAATGAATATGTGTATAAGAAAAAAATATATAACCTAATTTAAAAAAAGGGAATGAAAAAATATATAAAGGGTACGTTTGATGATGTTTTATTATTTAAATTTTGTTGTATCTACATTTTTATAAAGATATATTATATACTTGATCGAACGTCCGAAATTGATAAACCATCCTATATTACATTATTTGTTCATTTCGATCCAACAAAGAAACGCGACCAACATCATCTTATGACACACTTTCCACCATAGATACCAATGCTTTTCTATAACCCATTGAAGGTTGAATACCGCTATTAAAGAATATATTTCATGTGTTCCAAGGAATTTTGCGTATATAATCGATCCCATTGAAGGAAAATTACCAAGTAATGGGTAAAGAAAAGAACTGATCAAACTTTCCCAGCAAGATCTATTTCCTAAACAGAAAATTCTTCATTCCGCAAGAAAGATCGCGGGGTATAAGATAATATATACTAAAATATATAAAATACATAAAAAAAGAAAAAAATGTTCAGATGAAAAAACTAAAGCAACTAAGAAAAAAAAAAAAAGAAGAAAAAAACTAAATATTAATGCTAAAACTATATATATGTATATAAAAAAAATAAAAGGACAAGAAAGAGAACAATGGAAACAAAAAATAATGTTTTTTTTTTTTTTTTTTTTTTTTTTTTTTTTAGCGAGGGGAACTATAATAGAATTGATCGGAAAGAACTGCAAGATGAAATTTTTTGCTATTGTTCTTTTTTTTTTTAACAGATTTAATACTGCCGTCTCACAACCGTAACGGAAGGGAATAGGCGAAAGGCAAAACATTTAAATGCAAAAGCCTTTAATTCTCTAAACCTTATTACAATCCGTAAACGGCCCTATTGATGTTTACGCATTATCTTTTTTTATTATTAAATTATGCGAACATTAACACGACCCGGAATGCAGATAAATATTTTCGAGACGAGAATTTTTTTTTTCCTTTGACAAAAAAATTTGTCATGCTTTGCCATTAGTGAAAATTTTGATAAATATGCAAAGATATACAAGGAAACTATGCAAAAAATATATAATATATGCTATTTTTTCGAGAAGAAAAAAAAAAAAAAAACTAAAACTAAATAAAAAAAAATAAATGGTTCACTATGGCTATATATTTTTGATGACTAAATAAAAAAATATATATATATAAATAAATATAAAAGAGAACAAAAAAAGTCCATGAATTTTTTTAGAAATATTCTCGAATAAAAAATAAAGTTGCGTTGCAAGATTGTTTTTATCCACAAAAGGGGTTGGTGTTTTGTTTGTTTTTTTTTTTTTTTTTAAAAAAAAAAAAGATTCTATACAGATAATTTACAATCTTACATCTTGCCACAAGTAGTGATGTGCCTCTTCCACGCGTCTTTACGAGAGAACGGTTTTCTGCACACTGTACACTCATGAACCTTTTCACCCTTATGAATACCATTAATGTGTCGCTTCAAATCATGCTTGCGAGTAAATCTTGAGCCACAATTTGGATGATCACAAGCAAAAGGCTTGACACGATTGGGATCATGAGTTGCCCGATGTGTCTGCATGTTAAATTTACGATTGAAACCTCTACCGCAATCAGGACAATTGTACTTCTTCTCTGATTCATCATCATTCTCCTCTTCATTTTCTTCAGAAACGCTCATCGTTCGCTGACGCTTGCTTCTTCTCGTAGATTCATTATCAATGGAATCATCATCGTCTTGAGGATGAGGTCTAATCGCTAGTAATCTAGGGGCGTCCACCGGTGTGGTGGGAGCGGAATCAGGGGTTTGGGTTGGGTGAGAAATAATAAGCGCTTGCTCCGTTTTAACATTTCCTTGATCGTTTTCAAGTTTTAACAAGTCGGTGGACTCTGTCACTGATTTTGGTGGGGAAGTTGTAGTATGTTCAACAGCTGCAGCGGCAATAAGAGCTGTGTTAGGTGAAGTAGATTTGTCTGTCAGAGCAAGAGTTGAAGTATCAAGTTGACGACCCTTTGGGCTACCAGGAGCCAATTCAAGAGTATCAACCTTCTTTTCACCATTATCAGAAGGAACGGCACCAACGTACTCTGGAGAAATGGTAGCCATGTTCACTATTTGATTATTGACGTAACAGCCGTCAAATAAAGGGTCGATGGATTTCTCGTAAATAGTGTTGTCTTCGTAAACGGAAGGGGAACCTTTAAGATTACTATAATTCAAAACGTTTGCGGAAGGCGCAGCAAATAAATTGAACCAACTTCCAGTTTTTCCGCTCTCGTCGTATAAATTAGGGTCCGCACCACTTGGCTCAACAAGAGGGGTGTCGAAGGTAAGAGGAGTTTGCGGCAAAGCAAAAGGAGTATTTATAGTTGAGGCGACTGAGAATGGGCTATTAGTGACGTAAGGTGTATTGATATAGGGCGTATTTTGGGGAGTGATTAAAGGAGTGCGAGAGGGCACAGTAGAATAGTCAGCAGTGTACGGTGTTCCAAAACCGGGAACGGTCGGAGTTGAACCGATATCGTCAGATATGTGCAAGTCGCTAAAAGCGGAGGGTGAAGTATTTATTGAAAGGTTCTGATAATTATTGACCACGGGAGAAAACAAAAGGAAGTTGCTGCTGCTGTTGCTGTCTTGATATAAAGGTTCACCGGACAGAATTGGAGTGGTGTGAGCGGAATATGTTCCGTTATTTGTATATGATTCCAATAAAGGTGTTGAAGCGTTATTTTCGGAATATCCGTGTGGCGAAGCCGCAGCGAAGTCTGATTGGTTCGGTGTTGTGTAATGAAATTTTTCTTCGGCAGGTGATAAGTCGATGTGATTATCAAGAGGAGGGTGATTGTTGTTTGGAAAGAAGTTAAAATTAGTGACGTCAAGTTGTTGTTGATTTACAAGTTGAATGGCTTGCTGGCCAATTTGTTGTAAAGGGTTGTAAAGTTCATTTTCAATATAATCAGTAGTTAAAGTTGAAGTTTGTGAATAAATATTAAAATCAAAGTTATTTATATATTCAGCGTTGCTCGTATTTTCGGGAGTGGAAGTGTAATGCATTAGTTCAGTAGACGAAACGTTGTCTGTATACATAAAATTATTTAGATTGTTTGGAGCAAGGTTGTTGTTCGGAACCAAGGTGAGATCCAAGTTCACGAATAACGAAGAAAAAGACTATATTAGAGAAGGAAGAGAAAAGAATGTGAGTTTTTCCCTTTTTAGTTTTCCTTTTTTTTTCTTTTCTTTGAATCACTGAGTTGTCCTTTTCCTTTTTGTAAGGTGAATGAGAAAACTTTGCAAGTTTAGAAAGTATTTACAGTTTGTTATCAAATAATTTTTAATTTTTTTAATGTTCGTTACAAAGGGTGAAGAACAATCGAAAAATTATGTCTAAACGGAACTAAAAAGAACTATTTGCTTGAAAAAGAAACTTAGAAACTTTACGTTTAAAAATTGTATATTGTTTTTCTTTTAAACTCTTTGTAAAGAGTTTAAAATTTTTTACGAGTCGTCAAGAATTCAGGACCAGTAAGGCGCAAGAAAAAACTTTAGTCGTTTTCTAAAAAAAAAAAAAAAAAAAAAAAAATGGAAATCGACTTTGAGCTCCCCTATTTATTTAAAATGGGTAATTAGATAACGAATATAATTTTTTTTTTTTTTTTTTTTTTTTTTGATGAAGATTAGTTTTTTTTTGTGTTAATGGATCACAACACAGATAATATACTACAAAAAATATTTTTTAAAGTAAAGACCATAAATGATATAAAACTACAACAAAATAAAATAAAATAAAAAATAAAATAAATTGCATTTATTTTATTTACAATACAATCGTTGATTTTTATAATGAGGTTTATTTGTACCACACGATATTCAATCAAATATATTTGTGATTAAATTTTTTTTAAAATAGTAACGCAAAGGAAATGAACTTTTGGGCAACCATAATGAGGATTTAAATAAAAGTTTTAGTTGTAAACAATGACTCAAAATAACCCACTTCTTAAAAAGGTCGAGTAAAACGACGCTTATCGTATAAAGAAGTTTTTTAAAATTAATTGGCGAAAATCAAAAGTGACACAATGTCGATGCTTTTGGGTGGTTAATTATTATTGATCGATCAAAAGAGAAGTCTCTGCTCGAACCTTTGATCCTGACGTAGCGAAAATTCTTTTCTCTCTCTTCTCCTCTCTCTCCATTTTCACTTTCTCTCACTCCCTCTTTCTTTGCTTTACTTATCTCTTTCTCACTTTCAATCACTTCAGTAATTATATTTGTTTTTTTATAAAAAAAAATAAATTGGACTTGGCGCCCAACACGTAATGAGAAACTAATTTAGGAAGATTATGGTAAATCTTTTCCAAATTTTCGTTTTTCATATGCATATCGGTATTCAAAGTCCGGTTGAAACATTTAGGGAGTCAAATTAAAGTCCCACAGTGAGACGTTAACGGAATTTATTGAGCACCAATCGAAAATGGATACGATTATGTCAAGTCATCACATTTTGACGCTTCTTTTGAGGACAGATTCTGACGCACGATGCATAATCAGGCGGACTTTTAGCAAAGGGCAATGGGGAAACATAAAGAAACGCCGCCTCAAGAATTGTTACATTTTTGGTCAATCTGCTTGTCCCACTAGAAGGAAAGGGTATGGTTGATGTCCTATAACGGTAATTATAAGTGAGTGAAAAATGGATTAGACTCGCACCAATTAAAATTAAGAAACTTATCTATACGTGAGAAGTCGGAATGGTCAATTGACCACATAAAAAAAAACACAATATCAAAAAAAACTGATCTGATAAAGGGAATTGTGATATCAGAGAGGGAAAGTGTTTTGAAAGCATGAATGAACTTCCCGATAGGGATAAGGATATGATTTATGAGTTGATCATGCTGTGGCTAATATCTAATATTAAGGAAACGATCGACGGATTGTTTGTACTTCTGTAATGCTTGAAATAAATTTTCAAACCGGAGTTCGTCTCCTGCGAAAATTTACCTTAAATTTCCATTCGATCTAATTGTTTATTATTGTTATCTTATCATTTTTAATGATTTTAGGTTTTTTTTTTTATTTTTATTTCCTTTTCTTTTTAATTTAATTTATTTTAAAATTTAATTTAATAATTTATTTATATATATATTTTATTTTACTTATATTTTTTCAATTTACGTTATCGGATTTTCAATAAGCAGGACGCAGTTCCGCAGCGTTCCACTCGATGCAACATGAAGGTGATACCATTCTCAATCGGTTTTCAAGGATGATTAAAACCATATATAAAAGAAAAGATGTGTTGAGTCATAATTATACACAACGTTTTCTTATCTACTGCGGATCTCAAGCCACCCCCACAATTTTTCTGGGAAACAAAAGAAAATAATTAATTCTCCATGTGTAAGTAAGTTGGTAATTGAAACTTGTTACGATTGATGCCATCTAGTTTTTTTTTTCCCTACCAACCTTGTGCACATTCGGCAACAAAAAAATACCTTTATTTTCGTGGACTACCATTATTCCGGATAAACATTATTTAGGATTGCGTGTACCACGCATGTATTGTAGATTACGACGCATTATTTATCAGCAAGTATAAGAATATGCTAGCATATATTTAAGGAAAGTTTTCTCATGATTGATTTGTGGTCATTTTAAGTTCCCTTAACGATAACTGATGATGATGTAGTTGTTAAAAACAAAAATGCTTAACGTGATAACCATAATTTGAATGAAATGAAAATCCAAATGAACATGGTTTTAACACAGATTTGTGCGGTTTTTTTTTTTTAAAAAAACTTATTTGTTTATTTTTTTGTTTTTTTTTTTTTTTTTTTTTTAAAAAAAAAGATAGTTTACCATTGTTGGAATTTGTCACTTTTACTTGATGATATTTAAACGAATTCTTGGGTTAAGATTATAATGAGAACAATCAAATAACAAATGAAATTTTTTTTTTCGACAAAAGACTCTCATGTGATGAGGTGCTAACCACTTTTACTTTTCATTGGGTATTATGTAAAAAGGGCTTTTAACATGATTTCTTCTATTATATCACGATTATTCATCTAAAATCATGTAAGAATGTTCCAACTCTTTTGTGATCAAATTCACAAAAAGTTTTTATTGTTAGTCATATTTAGAATAATTGTAACTAAATTTGTTCTAAAGGTATTTTAAAATTTTTTTAAATGATTTCCACAAATTTAATGCCAAAAAGTAACATTTTTTTTTTGTTACAAACACGTGAACAATATAATATATTCGCGAAAGCCCCACATTGGCACTATAAAGGTAAAAGAGAAAAAAGAAAAAGGAGAATGAACGCGGAACAATTTAAAATTTAATTAATAATTTTTAATTGGTACACACCAAGCATCACATTGAATACGTGTAACAATTCGTAAGCATGTTGCTATATAAACTCGAACAATAATAATTCTCACATTTTTTTTTATTGCATATATATTTACTTTTTCAGGGTTAAGACGGGATTTCCTATGATTTCCTGGAAAAATCGATGCCCATCCATTTTTTTTGTTTTTTTTTTTTTTTGAAACTTTTGTTACATGATTTTCTATTTACATTTTTTAGTTTGTGATATGCCACGCGACAAAATTAAAGGAAGGAAAAATATATGCAATTTAAAATTTTTTAAAAAAAAAAAAAAAAAATTAGAAATAGTAATTGTGCTTTTTTTTTTTTTTTTTTTTTTTTTTGTTAAACGAATAAAGGAATGAAAAAGCAATATGACGACAACGAAAAAATAAAAAAGCAATTTTGTTTTCGCCAAGTAACATATTAAAACAGCTTACATAATAAGCTGGGTATGTTATCATTTGTCACATATTGTGATAAACTTCATTGTAAATATGAGATATAAATAAAAAAAAATAGAAATGCATTTAACGCAAGACACGTTTCGAAGATGGTGACATGTAATGTAAGGATGCAATTGACCTTATAAATTGTATTTAAACTTATATCAAAAATAGTGTTCACTTTTTTATTTATATATGCAACATTACGTACGCTAGCTGATGACACCATTTTGGCTATTCAACAAAATGTTTTAGAAATTCCTTTTTCCTAGCCAATCGCCTCGGTTTACCGGGTCTGTTTTATTTATTTATTTACATTAATGTTTTTGTTGACCAGAATTGGATTCTTTTTTTTTTGACCTGTATAATGCGTCCGTCAGTAGTTCGTCGACAATCACCGTCAATCCAATTCAAAGTAAATGCGACAATAATCCGCAGTTTAATTTAAAGGAAGAGGTTTCACGGCAGTAATTTTATTGTGGTAAAAAAAAATTTTCAAAAACCATTAAATGAACGGCTTCTTTTCTTATTCTTTCTAAAATTGGACGAATAAAGGGTATCATCATCCCTACCGATTGTTTGGTAGTGATATTTTACTTTAGGATTATTTTCAATGAGATTCACTTATAAAAAACCTTAATATTTTCTTTTGATAAGCATCTAAACAGTTATCATACTATATTCATATGTTGACATCAATTTGATGATCCGCAGTTCCTCCGATGTTCCATGGTGGCGTTCTTTTTTTCTTGTGAGCCACTTACTCCTTTTTCTAAAAAGAATTCTTTTTTTCCCACCTCACGCAGAATGTTTATCAATTCATAAAAAGATTTCGCTTTTTACTTTTTTATTATTTGAATAATATCCCGATACCTGGCCTGGGTGTGAATAATTTAATAAATAACCACAATCATTTACAATTAATGACTTTCTCTAATTTGGCAAACAAAGATTTCATTAATACCCGATTGATTTCCGGTTGGAATTTTTGACAGAGAAACTAAAAACCGGTTTTTTTGATTCCCTCTTCACATGAGGTTATTAAACCTTGCCAGAAAAGGCACATTGCAGATCATGTGATTTAACGTGCCTTTACGTAATCCATCAACCTATTTGGCCGGCATTAGCTTAACGTGTGCGAGAGTTTACAATTGCCGTATTGTCACGTGATTATACGATGGATGGTATCACAAGCAACCGACTGTACCTAGTACGTAAGCCCCCTTTCGTTCTTTTAAAGATTTCGGGTTTTATCTAACGGCAACGGTTTTTTTTTTATTTTTTCGTTTCTTTTATAACAAACATGGTGACCAGACTAGAACAACCAAGAGGTGGCTTCAATTTTGATAATTTTCAAAGGTTTGTAAACAAAATTGCTTGCCTCAAGTCGATAACAGGATCAAGGGTTAAATACTTTCTTTTTTATTAATTTTGCGCGTTTTAGAAATGTCTCGCTTGAGCAAAAAGGCATTCGCATTCCCAAACCAATTAAAACTGGTACAACCATTGCCGCTATCATTTATAAGGTGAATGATGAATTAAATTAAATATATATGTGTGTATATATATATTTTTTTAAAAAAAAAAAAAATGAAAAAGAAAAAAAAAAAAAGAAGTACTTAAATTCGATCTAAAAATTTCTTGTCTCGATTGTTTAACTATATCAATGTTAGGATGGTGTTTGCCTTGGTGCTGATACACGCGCAACTTCAGGTCCTATTGTAGCAGACAAAAATTGCGCTAAAATTCATTACCTCGCTCCAAATATATATTGTTGCGGTGCCGGTACTGCTGCGGATACCGAATTTACGACTGCCCTAATTAGCTCTCAATTAGAATTACATCGATTAACTACCGGAAGACAAACTCGTCTTTCTACCGCTAGGAGTATGTTATCTCAAATGCTATTTAAGTATCAAGGGCATGTTTCCGCCGCTTTAATCATTGGCGGTTATGATGTAAACGGTCCTAACTTATACTCCGTAATGCCTCATGGAAGTGTGGATAATGTACCTTTTATGACTATGGGAAGTGGTAGTTTGGCTGCTATGGCCGTTTTCGAAAGAAGTTGGAGAAAAGATCTTGAGGTGACCAAGTTAATTTACATGTTCCAAATATTTTAGGTGTTGTAAAAATGTTTACCTTTATTTTATTTTTTTTAATAGCGTCAGGAAGCTATAGATCTCGTCAAAGATGCTATCGATGCTGGTATTTTCAATGATCTTGGTTCTGGATCAAATGTTGACATTAATGTAATTGAAAAGGACAAAGTGGACATATACAGAAATTATTATAAACCTAATGAACGCGCTCCAAAAGAGAAAGTTTATAAATTCAAACGCGGAACCACACGTAATTATAAAGCTTGTCATGTAATATTTGTGTAATTTTTTTTTTTATTTTTTTTTACTAACATATCATTTTAATATACTTATTAGCTATCCTTAAGGAATCTATTAAAGATATCCTCGTCATTACAGAGGGTGTTGAAGCTATGGATATTTCGTAAAAGGTTAAAATGAAATTCTTTAGAATTTGCTTAGTTATTGTTATTTTATAAATAATATATATGTATTTTTTGGAGAAATTTCAATTGAAGCCAATAAAGATAAAAAACAATAAAAATAATTTAAAAATTGATCGCTTTATATCAATAATAAATGTATCTATTCTGAGTTAGCAAACGTCTTGTATTTTAATTGAAATTTCTTAATAATTAAATATTTTTTTTTTTTTTAAAAAAAAAAAAAATCAAATCAATTTTATTATAAACAAATAATCTGATCCTTAAAGTTACAAATGAAGTTAGCTTTGAATTAAATTATTTATAAATAAAAACTTAAATGAATAATTTAATAATAACATTAAATTAAAACTTTTTTTGCAAATTAAATCAAATAAATAGAATAAAATTATTTGATAATAAATTTGATAATTAAAATTTTAATAAATAATTTAAATTAAATTTAAATATTATAAAAAAAAAGGGCTGATATTATTTTTTCTTTCTTATAAAAATTATTTTTATTATTTTATTATTCATATAAAATAAAACAAAAGATTAATTTATACATTTTTCAATAAATAAATAATAAAAATTATTTAAAAAAACTTATTAAAAACTTTATAAATAACTTTTCTCTAATCTAAAACTTTATTAAGTTTTAAAATTTAAATAAATATATTATATTATAAATAAATAGTTTAATCACAAATATATTAAAACTTAAAACTATTTAAAATAATTCAGTATAAGTATCTTTAATCTTTATTAATAGTATTCAAATATTTTAATAAATTAATAAAAAAAATATATATATATTTTTTTTTATATTATTTATTTAATTTCTATGTTTTAAATATCAAAGTTAAAATATAGTTAATTTTTTTACTTATCAAAATTTATATTTTAAGAAATTCTCATTATTTTACAGATATTTAGAATTTTAAATCAATCCTATTATTTACTATATTGATTTAAAATTTTTAAATTTAATTTATTTTCTTAAATTAGTAAAATTCTATTAAAAATAATAATCTTAATTATTTTTATATTATTTAATTACATATATAAATTTGTAATATTATAATATTATTATTTAAAAATCATAAATAAAATTTTATAATATTTATAAAATTTATAATTTAATTTTATAATATTTATAAAATTTATAATTTAATTTTATATATAAAAGAAGTTTAGCAATTATTAATACTATTATTATATTAAATTATTCAACTATTTTAAACTTATTTTAAATGTAAAAATCTTAATTTATATTTGAAAATAGAATTTTGATTAAGATAAAAATACTATAAGATTTTTAAAAATTTATTATATTAAATATTTATTAATTTAATCTAATCAATTAAAGAATCATTGTAAAATTAAAAATAAAGTTAAAGTTAATTAAATATAATCAAATTTAATAATAAGATTATTAAAATTATTCTTAAACGTATTTTAAAATAATACTTATTAAAATTAATTTTGAAAATGCAATTTATATTTAATAAAGATTGTAACTTTAACAAAAAAATAAAATTAATAATAAAAATTTATATAAAATTAAAATCATGTTAAAATATAAGAACTTTGCATTAAAAAATTGACAAAATTTGTATAACATAATCAGTCAATCACGTGAATTCCTCATGTGAGATCACCAAGTCAACTACTGTATAAATAGGACGCGTATCTATTTTATGTATCGAAAGTTGGTAAAAATATCTCTTGCTTCATTTAGAAAAGAATTCTTCGGTATGCAATTATCGTACATTTACCGTTGCATATATTAGAGAAATCTTTTGAGGAAAAAGTCTATGTTCCTGAAAGTGCAGTGTTGGCCATTTGACCAATTTGGCCGGCCAAAAAATTCTAGGCCGCGGCCAAATGCCAACACTGCGATAATGTGAGACTAAAATACCTCATACTATGAAAAGTAAAATGTTTCTATATGATGAAGAAGCAACACAGGTGATCATTTTTGAAAATAACGATGAAAGAGGGATATTATTGTTGAAATCCCAACCGGTAAGTGAATAATGAGTCAACATGACCTGGTTGATTTTAATGTTTGTCAAATATACACTGCTTTTTATTATTTTCCTAACATTATCTTTTTAATCTCATTGCTTTTTCACTTAAAAATGTAGAATTATCCAGATACTCCTCTTGCATAACAGTATCCGGATACTCCTCTTGCACAGCAGTATTCAGATACTCCTCTTGCCCAACAGTATCTGGAAGAATATTAGACCCGAAGAAGGCATCTTGGATATGTTACAACCCGTCAATTACCTACCCTATACAGCGATAAATTTCCAATATCTCCCTATCATTTAACCTCGTATCTCCAAACTAAGAGTTTCCACCTGCGAAGATATAGCTTCTTATAAGTGGACTGGTCATATTGAAAAAGTTCTTAAATATTTTAAAGATAACCTGGACCTAACCACTAGAATGTCATTGAAGACGTTTCCAACAACAAAAATTTACTTGATATTTGTAAATCGTATTTAGTATCAATAGTGAAACAGATCTCGTCTTAATAGAAAGTAGTTATATCAAGAGCAAAATGTTAGAGTTGGAATTCATACAACAATTGAATTAAAAAAAAATTGAAAGATGGAGATTACTGGCAGGCTATCCTTCAAATGATAGTAGCCGATACCAGTGATATGCACTTGGAAGATTGGAAGCACCCTTGGAAGCACTTTCAGAAGGATTGGAAGCATAATTCTCTAATAAATACATTGGATTGGAAGCTTCCAACAAAATTTTATACTATTGGAAGCAAAAATGCACATCACTGGCTGATACCCTTACAAATAAAGACAAAGTTTTTGGGGTCTCAACCGACATGAATGTTTGGATAATTTATTGGTTAGATAAAAATAAAACAATCATGTCGGTTATCCTGAACCATAATATTAAGGCCTTCGAATTGATTGCAAAATTTTTGGAAAAAGATTTTAAAATCAAGGGTATGCCAAAGATATAACGAACAAAATTTTTGGATATATAAAATGATTCATAAAATATATTTTTATATATAACAAAAAAGAGGTGATTATCCTTGGATTTCAAATTTTCTATACATTTTTTTACAAAATGAATCAAAATGAGCTTTTAAACTCATTAATTTTTTCTCTACCAGATATCACTACTGTAAGGAACCTACTAAACTGAAAAGATACTGAGAGGATTTAGAAAGGGGGAACATGTTTTATATAAAATTATATATAGATTATTAATCTAATAATTTCTTATTATTTTAGTAACTTTATTAATACAACAATTTATATATTTTTATATTTTATATTTTATTTTAGCGTATTGTAGCACTATCGTTCATTTTACCTTATATTAAAATAATAATAATAAGGGGAGGGCCAGAAATGACGTCATTCTATAAGGGGGAGGGGGGGAGTGCCTATGATGACGTTACATGAGTCCATTTTAAGAAAGAGATTTGTGCCAACCATCCGCATCATAAATTTACTGTGCGTCGCATTTAATTAAACTAATTTAAACTGTTATAATTTAATGCTATATGTTTTAGTGTTACAATTTAATGCTTTTTAGTATCACAAGATTTTTTAGTGTTACAATTAGCTTTAAAAAAAATCATCTCGCTTTAATCTTTATTTTAAAAATGTAAGAATTTCACGCTTTATATTAAAAATGGAGGAATTTTTTTCTTACGTTTGTTGCGTTGCGGGTTTCTTTTTATCCTTACGATGAAACAAATATATTTTCGAGAACACAAATACTCTAAGAGTTACCTTGTTTTGAAGCCACAAAACCTTTATGAACAGTATGTTAATGCTTTTACGTTTTTGGTAATGGTAAAAAGCCATAATATTGCTCCTAACAAAAAGGAGCTCCAGCTTCAAGCACAAAGTAATTAGTGAGAAATCAAAAAAAAACAGTAAAGATAATATTAAAAGCCTTATTTCTGAATTATTAAGGACACCTATTCAACCTTCCTCCTTTACTTTTTTTCACAATCTTTACGGCAGAACTCTATAGTTGAACCTTCAACATCCCTTCCAGAAACTCTTCCAAATACCCCTAATAATACACAACTTCCATCTAACGCATCAACACAAAGACAATTGAATACTATTATTCCAAAAACTAAGGCCAAAATATATGAATATATCAGGTTATCACAAGTAGCGACGTCACTGGAACTTCACTCAAAATTTTTTTTAAAGACTAAAAAGCTCGAGGAGACTATATTGATAGGGAAAGATAAGCTTAAGCGGTTGAAGGGCAATGCGGCAGCTCAAAAATGAGCTCAAGAAAAAAAGTGGCAAATGTTAGAAAAGGAGAATATTGTGAAAGTATATGATACACTGGGTCGGCTGTCATATTTGATGAAGGATTTTAATTTCTTAGAAAAGATGCATAGCAGCATTGAATTTGGAGCTGCAGATCACAAACAACGTAAGGAGGTAATCAAAATACGAACAATTAAACACCTCTGTGAAAAGTTAGAAGAGAACTATAATGTACAGTAGCGGTCATAAGTATCCGACCGCCTCTAACTCCGGTTACAAGTAAGTAAATTCAAAATTTTTTTTTTTATTTAAAAAATACATAACCAACTAACTAAAATTAATACATTGTGT